>PVLA01004424.1:53603-177241 GCA_004027455.1 Hydrochoerus hydrochaeris
GTGTCTGAACTGTAAAATGAGGATGATAGCATGTACAGAGATGCCTTTCTTGTAAGAGATAGTCCTGCAATTTTTTCTTAGAAGTGGAGAAGTTGCCTTGTGTTGTTATTTTTAGAGTTTTTATTAAAGGCTTGACACAGTCTTTGACAATCAGCCCGTTCCTCTTCACTTTTGTTGCTTTTTGTCAGCTCCTGCCTTGCCACCACTGGGCAGGAATATTAAGTGTATCCATGACATCACCTTGTACCTTCTGGCTGGGCTGGAATCTTCTCTAACTCAGGCGACAGGGTTGGCTGGCCCTATTGCTCATGAGTTTCTTCATTATCTGATGATACATGACTCCGTTTTTGAGAGGATTAAGAAGTAAATTCTGATCATCTCAAGGCCCCAGAGATGTTGGGGTAGGCATAGGGGTTGGTCTCAAAATCTATTAATTTGGGGAAAAAGATACAGTATACTTACTTGCTTTCCTTAAAATTTACGATGCACATTAGCAGCTTTCATGCCCAAGAGCCATGTTTTACTTGGCCTAATCCTTCATTTCCCAAATTTGACCATAGAACTCTCTTTCTGAGAAATACCTGTTACCATTCTTGGGCATTAATATTTCAGCATATTTGGATGAACACTGCTTGAAAGTCCTACTATATTCACTTTTAGTAATTAACCACCATTGTTTGCAAAATTCTGTACTTTTATTTACACAAAGATTTCATGAGTCATTTCATTTAAACCTGGCAATTTTGATGTACATGCTATCATCCTTATTTCACAGTTAAAAAAGAAAAGGGTCAAACACCAAGTAGTCTACAAGTGTAGAATCAAGATGTGAATCTGGACTTTGGACCGCAAGGCTTCTGAGAGCATTATGTGTTGGGTACTGTGCCATGTGGTGTATGTGCGCGTAAATATTTTTTGAATGAATAAAAACAGGCTTCAATAGAACATGAATTCCTAGAGTGCTTGTGGAATAATTTCAAAATATAAATGGGCATGTGAATACAATGGGAGTGGTAGACAGCTGTCTGCTTCCCCTCAAGTTATTTTCTTTCTATTTTATCCCATAGAAGTCATAAAAGTGGAGTCGTCCTGTATGTAGCCACTCATTTATTCATTCACTTGTCCAGCAAACAACTTTGAGAGCTTGTAGTATAACAGGTGCTGTTTCAGATACTTGCCTTGAAGAGAAAGTAGCATTCCAACAGTGTCACAGTTGCATGCCAACTTTCTCTTTCTAGGCACTATGTTGAACTGCTTCTCTTCATTGACTTTGTATCCAGGTAAAGCCATACGATCAGCAGAATTTGAGCAGAAGTAGATTTTTACTTATGGATCTAGAATATGGGAACTTCACTCTCTCCCTTTTCTTAATCCTTGACAACCTTGCTGAACAATGCTGGCCATTGCTTAACCTATCAGTGTGACAGTATGAGGGAAGTCTTTGTTCAGGAGTGACTTCATGATATAAAGCTCTTTCCTTTGCCCTCTCACTTCAACTGGGCCGTGAAGTAAGGAAAAGAAATCTTACTGTATTAAATCACTAGTATGTGGGGAATTTTTTTCTAGTAGCAAGCTAGCTTTACTTACTTTGATTAATACTGTTTAAGGATGACATATAGGTTACATAAAACATACCAAAAATTTTGTCTCCTGTGCTAGGCATTGTATGGGAAACATGGAATATTTATCAAAGATGTTAGTACAGTCATAGAAATTTTGTTTATCTCAAGTCGATAAAAACATCTTTATAGATACATAGGTCTTTGTTCTCTCTTAGATGGTGACCTGATTATTGATATGATTGCTGACATTTTCACCAAAAATGAAACACCAAGTTACCATCACATCATTTTTCATTAGCCCTTCTCAGGTTCTCATGAACAGTAAAGGATTTCCCTAAATAGGTTTCAGGAAACCCAGGGGTATTCAAAGTCTTTGACTTCCTGTCTTGCTCTTCTTCCCAACAGCTGGCCCTGCTGACCACCAGAGGCCTCAGGGCTTGGTCAAAGACATCTAGAATTTGTTGGGTGCCTTTCTTAGAGATCATGGATATCCATAGATATTTCTGCAACTTGCCTTTGGGTACTACTCCAGCACTTAGATGTGCTTGGCTCCCTTGATTCACTGCAAGTGCTGACCTCACAAGTCCACCTGTACCAAAGCATTAGGAGGACTGTCTAGTGACTTTGGCCCTTGAATCCCATTTTCAGATTTCTACATCACAATTCTGTAAGATATCATTCCTAGATTAATGGTATTTGCTGCTCCTACTTCCCTGACTGAAACATGATCCATGGGCTTAGCTGTCCAACTGGAAGATTATGTGGCTTGTCCTATCTTCCCTCTCACTGTTAAAGGAAAAATACTGGGGTTATATGTTGTAACTAATAAATGTGGGTAAGAAATTACACCATGGTGGAGATTTTTCCAAGAGAGGTTGATGACTGGCTTCCTATTGCCTTACCAAGATAGAGCTTGTCATAGTAGGAGAACTGATTTTCAGCTTTCCCAGCTGAGAAACTTGCTTCTTTTCCACTAAGTAAAGGAAAAATACTAAGTAAATACTTCTTGTGAAGAAGGCCCTGTCATGGTTTATTAAAGAAGACAACAAAATGCCCGTGTATTGATATAGAATGAGAAACAGAATTGTGGTAGTACCTAAACGTTTGCATCTTATAACTAGAACAGGAAGCTAAATGATAATCAAAAGGTTGCCAAGGGAGAGTTATAGAATCCTAATAAGGAGAACTAAGAGGAACATTGAGCATCAAATTCATAAGAGCTGTCCTCAATACCAAAGAGGAGGCTGAGCTGTCATAGGTGTGGATTATGCCTCCTCTCACTGGAGGCATAATCCGGGTCATAAACCTTCCCTGTAGTAAATTATGGTGTTGGCCTGTTGATTTTTGTCCTACACAAGATCCATGTCCTTTTCCATGACTGTAGTTCTTTATATTTAAAGAGTAGAGGATATTTCCCTACTCCTTGATTTTGGGTTCAGTCATATAACTTTCTCTGGTCAATACAATGAGGTAGATGTAACAATGTTTAAGTTCTGAGCTCAGGCTCAAGAGATTCCATGGCTTTCAGCTTGTTCTCTTTTGTTTTACCAATGCTAAATTTGCCTGAGTCCAAGGAGAGCAAGAGACATGTGAAGCAGAGTTATGCTAGATAAGCACAACCTAGATCAGGTAATCTCCAGCTGACCAGAAGATATTGGAGAAATAACGAATGACTGTTATTTCATGCTAAGGTGTCTTAATTACTTTTCTCAATGCTAAGATGAAATATTCAACACCCAAAGTTAAAGGGAAAAGTGTTTATTTCAGCTAGCAGTTTGTAGATGTTTCAGTCCATAGTTGGCTGATTCCAAAGCAGGGTGGCATGGCAGACAGTGATTGCATAGGAGAAACAGTTCATAGCATGGCAGGCAGAAAGTGGCAAGGAGGAAGAGGAGGTGAAGGAAGAGGAGGAGGAAGAGGAGGAGGAGGAGGAGCAGCAGCAGCAGCAGAAACAGCAATCCTGCCTTCTTTCTGTCCCTTTATATTCCATGCAGGCTACAAACTTATTGATTGGTGCTACTCACATCCAGGTCGGAGTTTCCATTATCTATACTCTTAATCCCAGTATCATACCTTTAATCCACATTCACCTACCCTAATCCAGCCATTTTAAAATTCCCACCTATGACTATATGAGGCTTTGGAGGGACATCTAGATATAAGCCACAACACATGGAATTTGGGGATTGTTTGTTATACAGCAATAGCTCCCTGACATATCCTCTAACTCTGATTTTCTGGAATATGATAAAAGAGATACTGCTACTCCACTGTACTTCCAGAGTTTCAAACCAGTGTGTCCAGACTCCCAAGTAACCAGAAAGCATCAGCTTGCCCAATAGTAAGTTAGAAGATTTAGCTTCTTACCTTCAGTAAAACTGATTATTTTCTGTCCTTTAGGTTAAATATAAAAATCTAAATATTTGTCACAGTAGAGGAAAGATTTAAAAACTCTTCAGAAGGCTACTTCTAGATATTGATTGTGTCTCTAAAAATCACTATTTGAAATAAAATGTGAAAAAATGACCATTTGTAATTTTTGCTTTCAGCAGTTTTAGGAAAACTCATATGCCCAGCAAGATCTCCAGACAACTGAGGATGACAAGGCTTTCTTCCTTGCACTTTAAATCTGTTCCATAAGAAGAATTCATGAATAAATGTGGTTGACAGATGAACAAAAGATACAAAGACATTTTTTAAAAAGACACACTTGCATTTTTAGTTTGTTAGATTAAAGTATACATTGGTTTCTATATAAATTAGAAGTTTTGGGGAGGGGGACCTCAAAATGCTTTATAATCCTATGTTTTTAGACATTCCTTCTTTCTGTACCACTCCCAGCCTTTCAGTAGCTTCCTCCATCCTTCTAGCTTATGAAGGCACTGATGCTGTTGGGACAGTTTTGAGGAAATATAGGAGATCTGTAATCTATTTCCTACTTAATGTCAGTTACATATACCAGAAGAAATAAACAATGCAATGTCATTTTAAAAACAACTGGAAAGCAACCCCATAAAGTGGGCTTCTGCAGAGCTTATTGCCTTGCGAGGTGACAGCACTCAAGGGATAGGACAGGGTCTTGTGAAGCTTACCCTTCCATTCCTGAAAAACATCCCCTCAGGAAGTAATTTGGTTTTTCCTGCAAAACATGAACTTGCTTGGCAGTTTGACTAACTCATCACTCCTGTTTCTCTCATATTGCATGCCTGATTAATAACAATGATTCTTATGAGAACATTAGTGAATATAATTTTGATAGCAAAAGGGTAAGAGGAGCCAAACAACATTCTTGCCAAAGTAATACCCATGTACACACACACACACACACACACACACACGTTTCAAAATATTGAGAAATATGGAATACTTCAGTCAAAGCCACTTTACATAACTGAAAAGAGGGTTGAAAATTACTTCCCTTCACCCATCCAAATTTGTATATGAACATACTTTGTAATATTCATAGTTGGCATTTTCCATTGAACTACTTCATGCCAGAGAGTGTGCTAATCATTCATATTTTATTTAATTTTTGTAAATACCATGCAAGAATTAGTATTATTATTTAGGCTTTATGGGTGTTGTAATCAGAGATTGCAAGAAAAACAATTTAATATGAGACACATAATTTATGGAATTATTTTGTAATAGTCACCCAAAGTGCACAAAAAGTGTACAAACACAAAGTGCACAAAATCTGTCCATATACTAAAGACCCCAAAGAATCTAGCTGAAGGCTTGGATTCCATGGCAATATCCTGCATGAGTCCAGCTGAAGACCTAGAGCCCATGACAGTGACTCACACAATTCTGTTTCATGTATCTGTACTGAGAACTCTGTGCTAGCGAGATGAAGGATCTGTGCCAGTAGGCTGGGGATTCTGCACTGGAAGCAAGGTTCAAAGTAAGGACCAGAGCTCCCCTGAAAAGTACCACAGCCATTCTCAGTGACAATGAGGTCCCAAGTTCCTCCAATGATGAGAAAGTTGAGTTCATATCAGAAAGCCAGCATGAGAAGCTTCTCCAGGAGAACCCATGGCAACAGGAGAACCAACAACAACCAGGAGAAACAACAACACCACTTTTTCCTCTCTAGTTCTCCTTTTTATATTGTTGGCAACAATGCTTAGGTGGGCCATCCCCACTCAGCATCACACTGATTCAGTTTCCTGGGTGCTAAATCAATCACCAGTTGTCAGTCCACCACAATGGGTAAGTAACTTTTCTAAGATCATCAAGAAATGGTCAAGGAACCAAAATTTTAATCCACAACTGTATGTGACTCTATCATTCAAGCACCTGTTACTAACCCACAGACTTGGTTGGTAGACTGTTAAACCCATGGGAATTGTCTTTACATAAACCCAATTCGTTACTCAAAGCCTGTTGGGGTACCATCTCTATGGATTCTTGACTTGTTTTAGACAGGGTTCTGAGGGTTACAAGGAACCCATTCAAATTAGCTGAAGTAAAATGCAGAGACTAGTAATCTGATCCTATTCCTAACTTGGGGAAAGAAATAACAGGAGCCCATTCAGGAATATGACCAGAGAGCCTCAAAAGGGCAAAACTTGGAGCATCTCAGATACCCCTCAGCTTCTCATTCCATGGTGACAGCTTCTTTTTGAACACTTGCTCATACAAACCAGCTTCTCTGAATCTCTGTACCTCAAAGATGCTGTTCACAACTGTTTCCCCAGTGAGTTCCATGATGACAAATCTACTGGATCCTAAGATCAAGATCTACTGCCTAAGAACTAACTGCTACACCTGGCCCAGATTACCAGGTGAGGAATCTGATTGGCTCTGCTCCTATTTCCCAGCCAGATCATACACAAGGCACAGGTTTGTGTCTCTGGATGTGCATCTCTCAGTCAGATGCTTGCCCTGGTATAATCATAAAAGTAATTGTGGCTGTAACTTCTAGATAGGAAGGTGCCCTAAAATTCAGGAGATGCTCAGCTCTTTGTTCTCCTTTCTTTTTACCAAGCTATAACACCTTGTTTCAAATTTAATTCTAAGTAGCTTTCTGTCGCTTTTCCATTGTCTCTTGCTTATATTTTGGGTTCTTAGAAAACCATATATTTTGTTGTTGCATCTGCAATGCCTACCAGAATCTTTGAACACAACAGTCACTTATTTGTTCTACTGGATACAGTTTGTTGTGGGGCAGAGCACTACAGAATTTCTTTATCCTTTCTCTTATGTATAGAGAGATAATCAGCTTTAAAAAGAGACTATCAAATGTCTGATGACAAGTCTTCAGCCTCACTAGCTTAACTGGAGCACATATAGAGAAGGAAAAAAAAATTGAGCCTGAGCAAAGGAACTCTAAAATTCCTTCCAATTCTCTTACCAGAGGAGGCCTACAAGGAGGCAAATAGCTGTCAATTTGGAGTGAAGCTCTGGGTCAGAGAATTGGATCACATGCTCATTTTTGTGCTAATCTGGTAAAGAGGATGAGATAAAACATTGATCAAATTCTCCAAACCACCTTGCTGCTACATATGGGATAGAGTGGATGCTGGGAAAGTCATTTCATTTATCAAAGACCTTTGAAAAAAAGGCAGCCCAGGTATGTGATAATCAGGAGAAAATCCACAGGATTGAGATTGTCCTGATTAAATTAATAGAAAGGCTCTGGTTTTGTACAGACTATCTATTTTCAAAGGGTTCAAAAGTCTACTTTCAAAATCCATTGACCTTTCCTTTATCCCCTTTTCTGATGTGTCCTGTATTTATTACCTGTCTCACTTTATCAGCCATCTGCATATTTATACCTGCTATCTCGCCATGATAAGCCTAGTAGGGGAAAATGCACTATTTAACTTTTAATAACTTTATTCTGACCTTTTTCTTTAAAAAAACACACGTGTAATTCTGCCTCCAGAGACTGAGGCAGAAGGATTGCCACAAGTTCAAGGTCAGGATGGGCTACATAATGAGTTCAAGGCCAGAGTAAACTACACAGTGACCTTGTCTCAAGACAAAACAAAACAAAACAACACGAACTTCCTGACATACACAAAGTTTGATGTCATTATTTTTCTCACTTTTGCCAATGAAGAAACGAAGCCTTCATGATAGTGTCAGGAGAATTACTCCTCTCTTGATCTGTGTACTCATAGGAAAAATGAAAGGAGTAGGGAAAGAGAGAAGGGAAGGGGAATGAATAGAAGGAAATGTGATGTATTATATACAGGTACCAATTCCCCACAAGGAATGTAAACATTGTATACTAAAAATATGTACACATAAAATAAAAGAAAGAAAAATGAAAGTAGAGCAGATTAATAACGTTTCTGTTCCAGAAGTTTCTGTAATCTTCCTTTGAGTGTCTCCAAGTTGCCTACAGTCAACGCTGAAAATCTCTTCAGCTTCATTGTCATATTGTGCACTTAGATCTTCTACATAATCACCATAGCCACATCCTTCACCAATTTTTCAGCCACATCTAAAATCTGCCTTCCTGCCTCACTTCCAGACTGGTGACTACTCAAAGTAGGGAGGCTTCTTTAAACCTTTCTGCATGGCTTTTTCCTGTTTATACATTTTGGAATTGGACTGACTCTTTTGCACAGAGAATAACATTGTGATGGAGTTCAGCAAATATTTCATTTCCAAAAAGTGAATTCAGTTGGGAAAAAATATTTTCTTGGAAAATAATTTTCTTGGGATAAAACAATTTCATGAATTAAGTTTAAGGTGTTCTGAGTAGACATCTAGTTTCAGTCTGATTATGAGAACTACTCTTCCTCTGCACCAAATTTATGTGGCTACTGTATTTTTCCATTATTCACTTAACTGGTAGAGTTGATTGGCTCATGCAATGTCATTTGGCCCAAGATGGGTCAATCAAAGTCTCTCCCTAGAGTTTTTTTCAACTATAACTAGGAACTATCATCCAGTTACAGAACATATTTTGGTGGTCATACATTCTAGGTAGAAGTAAATCTACAACAAATGAAAAAAGTTGTTATGCTGAAGGAAAAAAAGATAAGAAATAGTGCAAGAAGCTAGAGATGTAGCTCAGTAATAAGGTCCTTGCCTGGCATGCACATATGAGGCCTGGGGTTTGATTCCACAGCACAGCACAGCACAGCACAGCACAGCACAGCACAGCACAGCAAAATATAATATAATGTAATGTAATATAATATAATATAACATAATATAATATAATATAATATAATATAATATAATACAATTTCAAAGCCATTAAATTTCTTGGTTGTGTTCAGCCTTGAGATAACCTGCACCCTATATTTTCCATAATACTAATATATAAACTATACTAGTTATGTCCATAAATGATATATTTTGCTTGAGTTAATCCATGCTTAGATTTTTATGTTTGGTCATGAGAGTTGCAGCATGAATACTGAAAATATTGTGTCCCTATAAGATACTTTGGTGGTGGTGTTGTTGTTAAATTTTACTTTTTAAAAATATTTAATTAGTATATGTTCACAGTACATAATGATTATGTTCCTTGTGGGGAGTTGATTCATGTACATCACACATCTTAACTGTTTTTTTCATTCTTTCCTCGTCTTCTTCCCTGTTGCTTACTTCCCTCCATTTCTTATGCCTTGTCCACTTGCAAAAGATCTGCCTTACTGTTATATCTTTTTTTTTAAATTTTTTTTATAGGTACCAGGGATCGAACTCATGACCGCATGCTTGCAAGGCAGGTGCTTATGCCACTGAGCTAAATCCTCAGCCCCTCTATCTTTTATTTTTCTCTTTATTTGTATTTTGAATTTCTCATAGAAGAGTAACTGTGTTAACATTGTGATCTCAAGGTGCACCCGTTTTCCCACAGGTGACTTAAATTTATTCTTATTTATAGCAGAGCAGTATGTCATTACATATAAATACCACATTTTCTTTATCCATTCATCTGTTCATAGACATCTAGGCTGCTTCCAAGGTTTAGCTATTATGAATTGTGCTGTTATAATCATGGGTATGCATGTGTCACTGTAATAGGTTGTCTTTAACTCTTTTGGAAAGATAGCTAGAAAGTGAATAGGTGGGTCAAATGGAACTTCTAGTTTCAGTTTTTTGAGGAATGTAAAAAAACCCCACTGATTTCCATAATAGTTGTACTAGTTAACAATGTAGAAATGTTCCTTTCCGCCCACATCCTTGACAGCATTTGTTATTATTTGATTTCTTGATGATAGTCATTTTTTCTGGAGTAAGATGGAATATCAGTGTTGTTTGAATTTGCATTTCTCTAATGGCTAGAGAACATGAACATTTATTCATGCATTTATTGGCCATTTGTACTTCTTCTGAGAAGTATCTACCCTTTTCAGTTGCCTGTTTTTTGATTTTTTTTAATTTTAGGAGGTCTAATTTTTGAGTTTTTCTATATTTTAGATATTAGTCATACCTGAGGAACAGTTGACAATTTTTTTTCTCGTTTTGTAGGTTGTCTGTTCACTTGGTTGGTTGTTTCCTCTGCTGTGCAAAAACCTTTTAATTTGATATCATCCCATTTTTTGATTCTCCATCTAATTTCTTTTGTAATTGGGGTTCAGAAAGTCCTTGCCTATGCCTGTGTCTTCAGAAGTTTTATGTATTTTATCTTCCAGAAGACTGTTTCTGCTTTAACACTTAGATCTTTAATTTGAATTTTGAACATTGAATCTAGATACAATTTTCTGCAAGTTGATAGCCAGTTTTCCCAGTACCATTTGTTAAAGAAGTTATCTTTCTTCCAGTGTATGTTTTTGGCCACTTTGTCAAAGATGAGGTAACTAAATGTGCCTGAGGTTGTTTCTGTATTCCTCTGTTCTGTTCTATTGATCTACATGTGTGTTTTTTATGTTTCTTGGATTGGAGATTTTGACATTTTCAGTTGATCTTGATTTCCATACTTTTCAATTTGCTTTAAATTCTTGACTCTTGTATTTTTTTTTACACCATGGAACACTGAAGAATGAGGAAATGTGATTTAGAACCAGAAAACTGAGGTTAACTTCTGTCTTTAACTTTTTTTGTGCTAAGAGCTTTCCAAACCTTAATGTCTTTCCTCTAAAATTGAGGAAGTAATCTTTGCTTTAGCAACTGCTCAGGGGCATTTTGATGATTGAATTAAGAAAATGTATGTGTGTGTGGGATATTCATCTTTTCATCCTAATGTCTACCATAAGGCCTGAGCTAGGAGTATAGACACTGAACAAATATATGATGAATGTAAGAAGAAAAAATAACCACAAACAAGCATTTTATATGCTTTAAATCACTATTCAAATGTGAATTGTGTGATGAAAACCATTTTACACTGGTAGAAAGATTTACATTGGCAGGTCAAGTTTGCCTTGATCTGGATGACAATTTCAGTGTCATGCATAGAACTTCTTATGAACAAGTTATAAAATAAATAGAATTCCCCCACCAGTTTCTTTTCACCTTCTCTTTGTTTTTTCCCTGTCTTGTCTAGACAATGAGTCAAAGCTTCTCTGGTTCTGAGTACTTAAAGTGTCCAATGCTCAAGAGTTGGTGGATGCTGTTTTAGCAGCATCAGAAAGGAGGAGGTTTTAAAAACCAACTCCCTAGTAATTAGCACATAATCTTACCTTTTCCTTTGTAGTATCACCACACTTAGGCTTCTATAAAACTCTAAGAATGCAAATTGCCCATTTTTGGTTGCTCTTTCCATTTCCAAATGAGTATGTGAAATTATACAAAGGAGACAAGAGAACTTGAGAGGCATGGTAGTCACTCAGCATAGGTACAGACAGTCCTATCCATGTATTGTAACGTGGAAGAGTGCACTACTAATATTCATGATGATAATCCTGAATCATCACCAATTAAAGCCTTATGTATGGTACGGTCTAGTTGAGACAAAATGTCAATACTTTTTATTTTTAATATCCATCAAAATGTGGAACATTATTTTAAAAGTTTAGTGCTTCCAAAAGTATTTTCTGAATTATCTGAAGCATGTTTTTCTGATTATTCAAGATAGCCTGAGTTTTCAGATATTATTGCTCATGTCAGTTACAGGTTCTACATACCCATGATGTAAAGACCACAGCAGTGGGTGAAAATGAACAATCTCCTAACAATAGGCATATTCTACTGGGATAAAAACGTTTTGCTTCACTAGCCTGTTTTAATTTATGAGGGAAATTTATCTTTGGCTGAATTTCCTGCAGCAAAGATTATTGGGGGAAAATGACTTTTATTGACTTTGGATTCTCCCCTTTCCACCAAAATATGACTAACTTATTAATAATTTAAAGCAAATTCTCTCCTACTTTCCTGCCTTCATAGACATAATATGTATGCGTTAACTTTTGCCTGACCAGTGAACCTAGAAAAGAAACTTGCTGAGAGAGAGAGAAAGGGGGGGGGGGAGTCAGGGCAACAAAAGCAAGAAAAGAGAGAAAAAAAAGGATAGAAACAGAGGGCAGAGGAATATGGGAAAGAGTTTGGGGTATTGGAGACAGCCTGGGCCATCATAGAGACAGTTTCAGGCTGGAAGTATAGCTCATTGGTATTGTATTTGCCTAACATATGTGAGGTCCTGGGTTCTATCACTGGAACTGTCAATGAAACTAAAGTAAACACGCTGAACAGGCTGAGAAGCTATTGGAAAGTTAGAGTAGGAGAATGATATAAACAGATGTGACCTTAGTGTAGATCACTCTAGCTTTTGGGTTGAGACTAAATGGTAAGTGGCAGAGGGCAAGGTGGGAGCAGAGAGAGACATCAGATAGCTAGATTAGAATCAAAATGAGAGAGGAAGTAGTCTGAAATGAAGGAAGTAGTAATCAATATGAGGGTTAAATGATAAAATGTATACAAGGAAATCAGCATATGATTGGTACCATCAGTGCCTGTAGATGGTTACTATCATTATGGCATTTTGATTCTCAAGACTCATTAGCACATAGCTGGCTCACTGAATTGTAGACCTAAGTAAGTGATTACAAACTAGAGAGATAATGTTCAGGATTAGAAAAAGAACTTTTTAATCTTTCTGTGGAGATCAATTGAATTGGAGAGTTCCTGTTGAACTCTCAGCCTGAATTGTTTAAAAAAAACTATAAACACACACACACACACACACATCTGTCATCAAAAAGGTTATTGAAGTACTGTGGTTGCCCAGAATTCAGCCTGAACTTGTGACACTCCTACTTATTAAAGATTGTTTCTATGGGCTTATATTTTTTGATTTAATAAGCACAAGAGGCCATGAACTCTAATATCTCAAGCAAACGTGTTAAACATTTGGGATCTGGCATAAGTTTCTCCTGTGGGATGCATTGTTTGTGCAAACTTTTATTGAATTAAAAAAAAGTAGGGACTGAGTTTCAAAATATTCGTGTAACCTAGTAAGACTATTTTTCTGAAGCCAGAGTCAAAACATAAGAGTTCTTCAAACTGACAAATAACCTTAATTAAAAGAAGACTAGAAATCTATTTGTAAAGCACAGCATGATTTCAGAATGGAGTTAAGCTTTAGTGTCCAGAGTCTTTCCTCAAACAAAGAGATGGCTAGCTTACATAAATTGGATTTTCCAGGCTACCAGTTACAGCTCCATTTTAAGAAAGTCATGGAGCTTGCAGGAAGGGAACTGTTCTGGTGTTTGCTTATCTCTGAGTTTGATTTTCATTATTTTTTAAAAAAAATTAGAGAGAAAAATACTTGCCCATCAGTCTGAGAGACATATATACATTAAAATGGGAAGAATAAATATGACAGAACTTTAAAAAGTTCTAAGCACATAGACACAGGGCAGAGGAATACAGAGCAGACAGAGGAGAAAGTGGAATATGAGACACGCTCATTCAAAGATGGAAAAGAACAAACCAAATGAACAAAGCTTTTAAAGAAGAAAAGCTAAGAGTGGGCTTCTAGAGTGGTCTTCAAGGGTGGAACAACCTCTTCTATTCCTTTTATATCTCCCCAGTGTGCCCAGGGAAGCATCCAGACACAGGAAAACAATCCAGTTATTCCAGACTGATGGACAGACAGATGGGTTCCCCCTCAACTTCTATCATCCATACCCTGAGCATCATAAGGGGTAGTGCATGATCACCCCATTGTCTCTGGGAGGCTGAAGTCCATGAAATAGAGAAGGAATTTGTCTTCCCCAAAGGGAGACAGGCATAGCTTTTTAAATCCCCATCTCCATTCTGAGAAGGGCTACTGCTCCTTGCAAAGGACCTGGGAGCTTCTGGAGGATGTCTGACGTGAACGTGGGCTGGGATCTGAATTTGGGAGGAGTAAGTGTACATAGTGGAGTCAGATGAAATTGGACTTTGGAGACTTATGGGTAGAAGAAAAGAAGGGAAAGTTAACAGAATAGTAATGGTAGGTAGCAAAAGAAGGAACCAGTAGAACTACAGAATGAAGAACTGAAATGCAGATATCTCTCTATCCCACCCCCACTCTCAGATTCTCAGTAAAGCTGGTAATACACCCAGAATGATGTGTGTTCACTCTCCAAGGCTGTAATAATAATGTACCACACACTGGGTAGCTTAAAATGAGAGAAATTTATTCTTTCATAATTCAAGAGCCTGAAAGTCCAAAATCAAGATGTTACCAGGGCCATGCTTTCTCTCTCTCTCTCTCTCTCTCTCTCTCTCTCTCTCTCTCTCTCAGCTCTAGGTAAGGATCCTTCTTTGCTTCTTCCTAGAAATCCTGAGTGTTCTTTAGTTTGTGGCTATGTCATTCCAACTCTGCCTCCATTTTTACAAGTGCTTCTTCTTCTTCTCTGTGCATCTCTATGTGTCCTTGCCTCTTCCTGCAAAGACATCAACCAGTGGATTTAGGGTTCATCATACTCCAGTATGATTTATCTCTTCTTAACTTGACTAGTCATATGTTCAAGGACTCTATTTCCAAATAAAATTATATCCAGTGGTCAAGATGGACATGAATTTTGGGAGGATGCCATTCATACCACTGAACTATTGTGTGTGTGTGTGTGTGTGTGTGTGTGTGTGTGTGTGTGTGTGAGATTTTGTAGAAATCAAGCAAAGGGCAGAGTTTCATGTCAGAGTTTTCTAATAAAGGGCTTTGGTGGGTGGTGATTGTGGTAAAGAGTGGAATGACCTGTGATCCAAACAAATTTCAGGGAAGTTCAGAATTAGGAGTCATAGGAAATAAAAGCCTCCAGTGAGGGTTCTTAGAAGCATGGAAGATCTTTGGAATTCCGTGAGGCATGGGACCAGGAGTTCAAGGCACTGTTAGGTACATCTCACAGGCCAGGAGACCACAGATGACTGGGTATAAGTAAAAAACACATCAAAAGAAAAACATAGCAGTGATAAGAAAAGACAAAGGGTGGGGATATGAGTAAGAAGGAGAGATAAACTTTTGAAGGGAGACCAAAGAGGGCAAACAAAATCCAGCTGTTTGGGGGTCAGGGGTAAGGATCTACAGAGCACAGCATATGTTCAAGATAAGTTTTGGAATAAAAGAAAAGAAGGGAGGAGGAGAAAGGAAGAGATGTGCATGTGGTGTCACCAACAATTACCTCCACTGCACCCAGAACTGTCTGTGTCACAGCTGCTTGCTCATGAACCTAATTAACTTCAAAGCCCAGAGTGTCACATGGGATCCTCGTGGCATCACAGTCCTTTAGACTGAAGTGGCAGCGGTCCACTTTCCACCCAAGATTCCTGAAGTCTTTTCATCCTTTGCCAATGATACATATCCTGTCTAAGCTTTAATTTGAGTTGCTACATATTTTTGGCCTCTTTGTGGTCTCTGTTATGCCTCATGTTGCCAGAGTTTGCCTCACTGAATCTCATGAAAAGTCACTGAACAGGTCTAAATTAGTGAATGTCTTTCGACACAGAGAAGCAAGGAAAACCATATGGTTTAAGCAGATTGTTTTCAGATCCTTTGAGTTACAAGTAGTTAAAATGGCTTTGGATTGGAAGGATTCTGTGGGTATGGGGAAGACAGCTGGACTAGGAGTGTGATCAAGAGACTTATCTATCAATCTGCCTCTAACTCGCCATGTTTCCTGCAGTTGGTTGGTCACCCAACCCATCTTCATAGTCTTAACTGTACACAGGAAGAATGTCTAGATAATTTCAGCTGTCTTGATCTATAAGGCAATACTGTTTTGGAGGCATTAGCAATAAAACTTAATAAAAACTTTCCTCCTGGTATACCCATAGTGTGCTGAAAGAGCTAAAACTTTGCTAGAAATCACATTCTCAGTTTTTAGATTGTAGAGATAAAATGGGCCCAATGAAAGTAGAGATGAAATGCAATAATGAAGTGAAATAAAATGAGAGAAATGTTGACAGTATACCAAGGCAAGTGGGGCCCTTCAGTCCTTCAAGTTCCGGGACTGATTTGTAAATTGATTTGTGAGGAGGGGGATGGCTCAGATATTTGGAATGTCCAAGGTGAAGGAAGGTGCAGGGCAACTCAGGTTTGCTAGTGCAAGAGGTGGAAGGGGGAACCAAATGCTTCCACTCACATTATCTTATTCTCAAAACAACACGAGGAGGTATCACCTGCCGCTTCCAAGCTAACAAATGAGAAAAGTGAGGCTCAGAGAACCTAACCACTCCAGGCCACAAACTACCAAGGGAGGCAGAGTTGGGATCCAAATCTAGATTTACTCAGCTCCAGTGGTAGCATCCCTTCCACTAGGGTTACACCCAGTCCTCAGAGCAAGAATGCAACCCCTATAAGAACCTGAGTGGCATTCACTTTTCTATCCTATGACAGAAAACAATGCAGACATGCTTTGAAATTGAGCAATGACTATCTGGCCAAGGACAAAAGCAAAGACAAAAAAAAGTCTAAATAGGGATTTTTAGCCAGGTCAGTACCAGGAGCAGTGTAGAAACTTAAAAAGTATTTGCTGAGTGTAGGATTCAGGGTTAACATTTTCTGCAGTGATGAATTGAAGCTCAGAACAGCTAAGTGACTTGCCCTTGGTCACAGAGAACTAGAAAAAGAACCAAAGATCTCTAGACTTTCAAACTAAGGAATCTTCCTTCCCAGCACATCACCACAATCCCTTTGGCCTAGAGGATTTTTCCAATACATTTAATTAAATGAAGTTTTATGTGTAGAGAAATGAATGCTAACCTCTCAGAGGGAGATTTTATTTGCCTAATGGACATATTAGTAAATGATTGCTGCCTCAGGGATCTAAGCATCAGCTTATTTAATTCAATTTTCAGTTTTCATATTAGGTTATGAATCATTTTTGTTTATCTCAGAATTCTTTCCTCAGGTAGGGCATGGTGGCACACATTTGTAACCTCAACACTTGGGAAGCTGAGGCAGGAGGATTGCCATGAGTTTGAGTTACGTAATGAGACTCTGTCTCAAAAATCCAGAATTGTGGTCACAGGGGATAATAACCCCATCACTCCCTCAGGAAGTGATTGACTGACTACTTATGAGTGAATGAAGAAACATTGTTTTCTTGAGTGTATTTGTTTATGCAGATTGAAAAAATGTCCCAATTAATGGTGACCATCTCATTCTATATCCCTCCCACTCTCCTGTACACTTTCTAAAAGTTTTATATCTTAAACAAGCAACAAAATGAAAGTTCATCCCCAAAGCAGAAACTAATTAAAATTAGAAGACATTAAGTGATCAGTAAGAGGGACCAGCTCCAGAGACCAGAGGTGGGACCAGCTCTCAGTTGTTTCTTCTGCCAGTGACATCTGTACTTGGCCCAATTCTCCAAGGACCCCCTGCAGCAAACTCTCTCCTTCCATCCATATGCTAACCATCTTCACAAACCTCTTCAGCTAGCGGTCTTACAGTCATCACAAACTCAGCATGTTTGTTTTACTCATCCAACTGTGTATTTAAGATCTATTCATTTAAACAACAATTTTAATTTTTTTATTTAAAGAAAAAAAATTGAAACAGAAAGAGGGTAGAAATAATACAAAATTTCAAAAAAAAAAAAAACCACAGAAATAGTAACCAGTAAGAAATCACTAGTTGATAATTACATATTTTCCTCTTAGAAGTAGTTGTTCAAGTTACAAAAGTAAAGCCTACAAAGTGGACATTTAAACAGTGAGACTGCAACTAGTTATGTTCATCTATCCAACAAAAACTTAGTAATATGGTTATCAATCCTACACACTTAAACATACATGCAGTTACATCCTTTAGAATACTTTCTTTTCCTCTCTTTTTTTTTCTTTACAATAACTATAATCCATTCTTGTAAACTACTTAGAAGTTCTGCACATGTATAAGTCTCTACATGTATACCTAGCCTCTCTGTGTTAGAGGGAGAAACAAATCAAAACAAGTCACAAAATGAAAAGGACATATAAAACCACAATACTAGGTGATCTATGGTAGTTACTATGATGTCTCTTGTTATTTTCAATAAAATTGTCTATATTGTCAAACATAGTATAATTAAACTTAGCATTGCATTACACTATTAATAAAAACTAAACATTGGAGACATTATAGAACTTCAAAGGCAGTTGAATGGGTATCCTATTGAATCCTATCATCTTCACAGTAGTTGCCTCTACTCTCAGACTTGATACTCTCAAGCATACCAGATTCAAATAAAATCAGTCAAGATAAAACAATGGTATAACCAATCTTCTCTGTCTAATCTCTGCTATGCTATTTTTCTGTCATTGTTGTTTGTTTACTTTTCTCCTTCATTTCACTGTCTGCCCCTTTCTTTGAGGCCTTTCTGCCATTGTTCCTGGAATTCTGGTGATTTTCTTCTCTCTCTCTAGAATGTCCTTCAATATTCTTTGCAGGGTTGGGTTGGTGGTTATGAACTCCCCCAGTTCCTCTTTGTCATGGAAATATCTTGTCTCTCCATTAATTTTGAGAGAGAGTTTTGGAGGTTATTTCTTTCAAGGTTTGGAATATCTTGCTCCAAGCTCTTCTTGATTTGATGGTTTGCATTGAGAAGTGTGCTGTGATTTTGATGAGTTTTCCTTTATAGGTAATCTATTTCTTTTCTCTGACCACTTTTAATACTCTGTTCTTGTGATGGATTTCTGGGATCCTGACTATTATATGTCTGGGGGTAGATCTGTTTTGGTTGTAGCTGGCTGGGGTTCTGTATGCCTCATTTATCTGAACTTCACTTCTGTTACCTATATTTGGGAAGTTTTCCTTAATTATTTCTGTGAATAGACTTTTTATTTCATTTGTATTTGTTGCTGCATCTTCATTCACATTTTTTTATTCTTAGGTTATAAATCCTCTTGTTGTCTTCTAGCCTTTGTATCGTTGCTTCCTAGTTCCTTGTTATTTTTAAGAGATCCTTCCTTGCATGATCATACATTGCAAATCTATCTTCAAGTTTTGAAAGTTTGTCTTTAGTTTCTGTTAAAAGGTTTTGCCAGCTTTCAATGGAATTTTTAATTTCCTGATATTCTTTTTGGATCTGTTTCATGTATTCTAGATTTTGTTTATATTCTTTATCAGAGGCTTCTCTCCTTTCTCTGGGTTCCTCCATTCTTTCGTTTGTGTCTACTTGAGGATTACCCAGAATTTCTTTTATTAATCTTATATCTTGCTTCATCTGAGTTAGAATTTCAGATTTAAATTCATCAATGAGGTCACAGAAGTATTTCTTTATTTCTGATGAGGCTGTGTCTGATATTACATGTTTGCTGCCCTCAACCTCCTCTGCATTTACCTCTCCTGGACTCACTTTCCCTGGTTCAGAGGTTGGAGGCCTTTTGCTGTTTCTCTGTCTTGTCATATTTCCGGCCCCCTTCAGATGGGTGGGTGGTGGAGGTCTCTGGGCCCCTCACACTGTCCACAGTTTTTCTGCAGCACAATGGCTAGAGAAGTGCTGCCCCCCAGTCTGCTGCCCATCTGCGAGGTGCATGCTGTGAGCCAGCCCCTCCCCCTACATCAGTTACCCAGGGGATGCTTCAACATGTTTGTGTGCTCCCTGGGAATGCCACTGGCTCAGGACAGCCTGGTCCCTAGCTATTGGGTTACAACCAGGGGCCTGGCCCAGCCTGAGCAGATCCCACCAATCTGCTTTGGACCAGGAGCTGTCGACCGATGCTGCCTCAGGTTTTGATTCAAGTCAGCCCTGCCCAACTCCAAAATGTCATCTAGGCAGTCATCCCACTCTGGGGAATCCAGTTCCTGTCACTCACCAAAGTTCACACAGCTCCACTCACTATTTCCACTCCCTGCCACACAGCACCTCCTCCACCCAAGGGTCTTGAGCTCACCAACCGCCACTCTTGGCAGGGCCGCGACCTCAGCTCTATCGTGAGTAGCCTGACTCTAAGATGCACCCCATACAGTGACCAGAGCTTGCCCAGCTCCAGCCCTCTGTCCACGCTTCTTCTTCTTCTTCTTCTTCTTCTTCTTCTTCTTCTTCTTCTTCTTCTTCTTCTTCGTCTTCTTCTTCTTCTCCTTCTTCTTCTTCTTCTCCTTATCCCTCTTCCTCCTCCTCCTCCTCCTCCTCCTCCTCTTCTTCTTCTTCTTCTTCTTCTTCTTCTTCTTCTTCTTCTTCTTCTTCTTCTTCTTCTTCTTCTTCTTCTTCTCCTTCTTCTTCTCCTTTTCTTTCTTTCTTTCTTTCTTTCTTTCTTTCTTTCTTTCTTTCTTTCTTTGTATTTTTCCTCAGTTTCTTCCTGGGTTGTGAGAATTCCTCTCCCTTTGTCTGGCTTTCTCCATGTTGTTAGATTCTAGCATCTGAGATGTTTTCTTTTCAGAGAGGCTCTCTTTTCATGCTACCACTCAGTCAGCCATCTTGGATTCTCCTAAACAACAATTTTAAAAAGAAGAAAGTTTAAAACAAAATTAATCTTTCCAACCTCTACCAAAACTTCTGCTCCTGAGGTCTTCAGCTTGCCATGGGGATCATGTAACTCCCAAACCTCCAGGCCCAATAAATCACTGAAATCTATTTATTCTACCTACTGCATTTGTCTTGAGTCTTTCCCCTTCTCATCTTTATGTTGTTAATTTCCATTTCCCAAAATCCATTCAAATAAAATCAGCCACCTACCACAGGGGCTGAGTTAGTGGGTAGTGACAAAGGCCATAGGCATAGCTTGCAGCATTTGAGAGCCCTGGATACTAATTACCCCACGGAAACATTGGTATTATAGACAGTGGTTGCTCTACATAGCAGTAGGGGCAGGGCACACTACACAGTCCTGGGTGGGTCTGGAAAGTGCTAAAGGAGCTGACTTCTGAGAGGACTGTTGAAAAATGGACAGGGTCTCTGCAGAAAAACTGTACTCTGGCCAATGAGAAGAGCTCATCAAGAACAGCTGAAGGGAGTGCTGCTTTAGAGGATCTTATTTGTTTGTTTGGGACTTTTTATAGAGGAGCCAGAGCTGGAGATGAAGGGAGGGGCTGGGCCAGGAGGATAGCTTTGTCAATAGCTTTCAGAACTCTGAACTCTAACCTGTGGGCAGAGGGGATGTCGGTAAAGAGCTTTAACCAAGGAATTTGTCAACCTTACTCTTTCAAATGATTAATTTATAGATAATGATCTCATATGTGAACAATTACACTATGTTTTCTAATACTTATATCCCTTACCTACATATACCCTTTCCAAAATGATCTTTCTAAAAACAAGATCCAGTCCCTTTCCTAATTAAAAGCAAAGTAAAACAAAGTAAAAGCCCTATGATTTGCTTTCATAGCAGGGAGTGGCAAGTCCCAAACTCCAAGGAAAATTGTTCCTGAAAATGCTAATATGCATTGAAGGGTCAGGGTGGTCAGGATAGCTTCCTTTCAAACAAACAAACAAACAAACAAACAAACAAAAAACTGCTCAACTTCTGATTAACCTTCATACAGAATTAAATAGGTTTCTTTTTTACTGCAGGACTTCCTTGAACTTTTAATTTTCTAAAATCAATCATTAAAAAGAAATGTTACCTCAAAATATCCCAACTTATTAAGCTCTTTGCTCTTGGAGCACTGATTGCTATCTATGAGGACGAATCTTCTGTGCAATGTTGGCCTCCATAATGAAGTCCAAGTTCAGTTAGCAAATAGGGCCGTATATAATCCAGACTTAACTTCCATTACTTCCTGCTTCATACATATCCCTGTATCCTTTGTTCCAATCACATTCATCTTCTCAATGCCTTTTCTTCCTTCTATGTTTGAAGAATTCTTGGTCATCTTTTGAGTCATAACCAAATACAAACTTCACTATGAAAACATGCAGCATGGATGAGGGTTGCTGCTATAGTTTGGATATGTTTGTCTCCTTCAAAAGTAATGCTGGAATTTGGTCCCTCCTGTACAGTGTTGAGAGGTGATGAGGGCCTTTCAAAGGTATTAGTGTCATGGGGGCTTTGCTCTCATGAAGGGATTAATGCCTTTCTTGCAGGGATGTGTTCTTATAAGAATGGGTCAATTATTCCAAGAATGGGTTGTCATAGAGCAAGGCTACCTCTTATATTTTGTGTCTTCTGCGTATACCTTTTCCCTTCAGCTTTTCTGTCATGTTATAATGCGACATAAAGTCTGTGGTGAACTAACTAATAATCATCTTGGAAAGTTCAATGAACGAAGTTAGCAAGCTTTTGGCCATGGAAGATCTACCTGAGGGTTGTTGCCAAAATGACATAAAAGGAGAATGAGAGGGGAGGGTTGCATGATGTTGATTTTCTTGGAGAAGCTTGCCGTGGCTGGTTTCCTGATGTGAACCCAACTGTTCTCATCATTGGAAGAGCTTGGGTCCTTGCTATCACCCAGAAAGGCTGCTTTTCTCTTTGGGGGAGCTCCGGTCTTTGCCTCCAGCATTGCTTCCTGGTTCCAATGCAGATCCCTCAGCCTTGTGGCACAGATCCTTCACCCCCACAGTGCAGACATCTAGCTTCCACCATAGGACTTCCAGGTGCAAATCCTTGATATGGACTGCATGAGACATTGTTATGAGCTCTAGGATTCTGGTTGGACTCATGAAGGACATTGTCATAGGCTCATGGTCTTCAGATGGATTCATGCAGGACATTGCCTTGGATTCCAGGCCTTTGTAGTCTTTTACTTCTGACTCTAACAAGCATTAACTGATACAAGGCCCTTACCAGATGTCAGTGTCATGCCCTTGGAGTTCCTAACCTCCAGAACCATGAACCCAAATCAACTTGTTTATAAATTATCAGTCTCCTGTTTTGTGTCATTGCAGCAGAAAATGGACTCACAGTTGCAGAAGTATGGGTTGATCTGCTATTCATAAAATCACCCTGTGACCTAACATTTGGAAATAGTTTGAATGAATAACCCTGGAGTTAAGGAATCTGTGGGAAGTACCAGCCTGTGCTTTATAAGAAAGTTAGGGCTATTTGTTATTCGCAGAGACTGGGAGACTCACTGGTATGTAAAGAGACTCTAAATCTGCCAGTCTCTCTGACATGAAGAAAAAGGCTCCATGTCAAACCATTATACATCATGATAGACTGGGGACAAAGGGAGTGCTGGAATGATAAGGCAGTACATTTCTGGGAATGAGTGGGGAGCCTGGATCCTGGACAAGGGATACTGGATGAAAACATTCAACCCTGGAATGGGGAAAGTGGAGTTGGAAAGAAGTCTGAGAATGAATCCTCCTTTATGGAGAGCAGCCACATGTGCATGTAGAAAGAGCTATTCTCACATAATTAGATCAAGATACTTCCTTTTTGAGCAGGGTCGACGAGGAGAAGGACAACAAAAGGAAAGCCACGACCTTGCTTGGGAATGGATGTTCTGGAGACTGGTCCTGCATGCTTGGGAGAGAAGAAAAGAGGAGAGAGAGAAGTGAAAATGTGTAAAGCACTTTATACTTTGTCCCTTGCAGCCAGCTTTGGTCTCATTGGGCAGGATCTGTCCCTGACTACCTCCTTCCTACTTCAGGATCAGGTGGTGGGATGGAGGGTGGAGGTAGGGCAGAGAAGGAAACAACGGAGGAAGGAAGAGAGAGGAAGAAGAGGAGGGGGACAGATGGCTCCCTTCCATGATTTTCCTCAAAGTGAAGTTGGGATTCTGTGTTTAATCTTAGGAGGAAGAGAGCCAGCCTCTTCTCCCCACCGCCCCTCTTCTTTCTTCGGCTTTCCATGGTTGTTGCAGAACCAACCAAGGAGAATGGGGTTGAGGGAAATCTGGTGAAAATTAAGAACAAAAGCAGCCTTGAGGTGATTTCCTGAGATGGGAGAGATGGGAGCAGTAGAACTGGAGAGAGTGAGTGTGAAGAATGGGCTGGATTTGACTCAGTTTTGCTGAGAGGAGCAACTTCTCCCTGATACTTTTCCCATCCCTGAAAATGCTCAAAATGAGGCAATCTGCTCCTTTTGGAGGGCTTTACTTTGCCCTAAATTCTTGAAGTATACTTGAGATCACCCTTCTATTTGTAAAAAAATGATGGCTTTGACTATAACAAAGATGCCATGGAAATTTTTACAAATAGTTTTGAAGGCCATATAAAGATAATACATCCCAAAATTCCAACAAGAAGATAAAAAAAAAAAATCTGGAAGCCAGGGGTCCAGCTCTCTTTGAATATGATTGAATTTGGAGCTAAAATGATCCCCCTAACTAATCATAGTTTTACCAAAAGAAGTAGCTTATGATTTCAGTAGTGCCTCTGCAAGATTAAACTGTGGTCCATAGCATTACTTCTTAAACAGACTAGATGCAAATACCAGCCTTGGAGCAGAAATCTCCATGGAGTCTTTCTAAATGTGAAACTAGAACAAATCAGGGAAAAAAACAAAAACAACATGAGACTATGGGGTTACCTTAAAAAGCTAAGGTATTTCAAATATCATAGCTTGAATTCAAAGGTGTCTTATTTGTACAAAATTTAAGAACGGAGTATGGAGAAAATTCATATACAAAACAACAATCTACGCTCCCTTTTTAGGGATAAAGTATGAATAGTTTGTACATTAAAGCCCAAAAGAACTCAAACCTCTTAATTTAAAGTATAGTAGCTCTCTGTGATGCAAGCCAGTTTTGCAACATTAAATTCATTCTGAGTACAAGATTGAAGCCAAAGCAATCCTCCCTACACAACAACTATTTTTAAGTGGAATCAAGCAATCCAATAGCTGCCTGGCCCTAAATCAATACAACTAATTTATCAAATCTTCACAAATGAGTCATGAAGGGTATCATAATGACCTTGGTATTTGTATCTGTGTACAATTTATCCTACCTTAATTTTTACATTATTGCATAAGAATATTCCGAATTCCTGGGGGGAGGGGAACTGCTAGTCACTGCTTGTTAACATGCATTTCCCCTCTATGAAAGGGTATCAACAATAGCACAATAATAGATCATTCAAGTGTTGACTTCTACCATTTCAGTTTTATGGCTTAGTTCTCAATGACTGTTGGCTAAGCTTCATTATTTAGGAAGTCAGAGATTCGAACCAGAGGCTGTCATCTCAAGAACAGCTACCAATGTGATAAATCTTGCCTTGATGGATTCCTTTAAAGCTTCTTTGGGGTTAGCCTCAAGGATCCTAATGAAGATATCTATTAAGTAAAGAGCCTAAGAAGTTGGAGCACAAAATTAGCATGAGGAACAATCAGTATATTTGTTTGAAGCTGATGAACATTGGTCAATTCCAAAATAATGAAAGCTTGTTTTTCCCCCTGTAAAAGAAAGCAACATGTGTTAATGCACACATAGATCATACCAAAAAAAGAGACATTTTTAACCTAACATTTGTTTTGTGTTTCTTTTACATGTATTTAATAGTTCTAAGCAGAGGTATTTTTCTTTGAATTTTAAACATATGTCTATGAATGCTCCTAAGAATTTTGGCTGTATAAAATAGATGTGTTTTATGATTAAAATCTAAAATAACTAAGTTTCAAAGAAAAAGGAAAAATCCCAGGGCCTGGGATTTAGCTCAGTAACATAAGTGCCTGCCTGGAAAACGTGAGGTGGTGAGTTTGATCCCCGGTACGAAAACAAAAAAACAAAAAAAACCTAAGTTGTATTCTAGTTTTGCCTGATGAACCCTTGGATAAATCCTTGGATAAATGTATTGTCAGTGGTCTATAACTTGTTCATTCTTCTGAACTCAGCAACCGGTCAAACTAAAGTGAATTCTCAACCAAAGTATGTTATCATTTTAAGCCGACAATATTTTACAAACCTTTTTCATCTGGCAAAGGAGGGAGTAAAGAATAGTTGCCTTTTTGTCCTGTCTCCTCTTTCTGGGTGATCTTGGCTCCAGATGAGTAATTTGTGCATATTACACTTAACACCCAGGCCACAAAAATACACTTAAACCACTGAAAATGAAGTAATCTGTTCTATTTAAAAGTTTTGACCTTCTGGGCAAGTAAGACTTAAGAGGCCAAATTCTCTTGTTACTGAAGAAAATTTCTAAGTGAGTTACCCAGGAGGTAACAGGTAGGTGGATTTTGTGCCAGTTAGAAAGTGTTATGATTGGCACCCACTGTGAAACTCTAAAATTGCAGTTTAATGGAAATGCTGGCTGTCATCCCCCAAGTACATTTCAAGGAATCACAAAACTTTAGAATTAAAAGCAAGTGAATGGAAGTTTTCATCAGTATGGAACTCAGAGGATTAGGTGGTAATGCAAGGACTTTTGCAGGTGTCACAGTTCTGCATCCAGAGTCCCTTCCATCCTTCATCCTTCAGGCTCTGAGAGACAGGTCAGAGTGTGGCATACTGGAGAAGCTCTGTGCCCAGGTCCTGGATGGGGCAAAGCTCCATCCAGGGACAGGGACAGGCATGGGGAACCCAAACATTTGGAGCCCACTAGACTCCACATCAGATCACAATGCTGAGATTCGGCAAGCAAGCTTACCTCCAATCTTGTGGGAAAAACAAAAACAAAAACCTCAACTAAACAAACAAAAACCATCCAACCATTCCCAGGGGGTGGGTGAAGCAAACAGATTTTTGGGTTCTGGGTGCTTCTGGAACTCTTTCCCAAATGTTTGGGGTTTGGCTTTGCAGTACACACTGTGCCCCAGGCCATTCTTCCTTCAATTTTTAGGACCAAGTGTATTTTAAGATAAATTGATCCCACATTCTCCTGATCCACTTATACTGAACTCATCAGAGCATATTTTGGAAGAGCAATCTGAGGTCCAAGAAGCCCTCTGAACCCTGCTTTTATGGAACCTCTCTATGCCTTTTTTGTTAGAAGCCGGAAGCCACATGTGGATATTAGCAAATAAAATGTAAGCCCAAGGGACTTGGATCTGCTTTTAAATGTGGCACCTCAGAAACCAGTGGGTCCTCAAACTACCAAGACAAAGCTTCTGGGACTTCTTTTTCAGAAGTGAAAGGAAAGCAGCCCTCTGCACTGTGTGGAGCGTGAGTCAGTGGTTCTGGCTGGTGATCCATGCAGAGCTCACAGAAGTCTCAGCATTTCTAACTCTACCTCTATTCTGACACCTAAGCCCCATCACACAGTGGGTACCTGGCTGGTGGGCACCTCTTAGCCTTTGCTCGGCAGAGAGCTCATCTAAGGATGTGTGTTTTAAGTCTTCACAAGTGGAGCCTTTTACACCACAGATGATATTATTAACATCACTTATGCCTGGCAGAGAGTGCACCATTGGGCCTGGTTTTCAGGTTGAGTATTCATTAGAGAAAAGAAAAATTAAGCAGAGCCCACAGTGAAGTTCAATGTGTGATGCAGGGGTAAGAAGTAGTCTCTAGGTGAGGAAGGCAGGTCTAACAAGCTTGAATGATTAAAGACCCATGAGTTGCCTATCACCTTGCAGTCTAGAGTACAGCCATGGCATTACAGTGGTCTTTAATAAATAAATAAATAAAACTCCTACATGTGGAACAGGACCATCCACAGATGGAGACAGTTGAGTCAGCCTCAGCTATAGAGGAGCACATTTTCAGAAGCCTCCAGTCCATTCCCAGGAAGGGTCATGAAGGCAGTTCTTTTCCAACCTGTACCTCTGCTAACAATGCACATTGTCTCTGCCAGGGTGGCATGAAAGAAATCCAGAGACCCTAATCCAGAAAAGGAATGCTCAGCTTTACAATGAATGGCAAAGTTGTCAAGGGCACAGTGACCAAGGCTTTGGCCATCTTTGCTTACTTCTTAAGGAGTTCTAACAATGCATTCTCAACTCCAGTTTTTTATTGGTTTTTAGAAATTCTGATGTCCAAAGGGAAGGGAAAAGATGGCAGATCAATAGATAGCACAGTAGAGAGACTCTCTGAGAAAAACAACTCAGATGCTGGAATTTAACACCATGGAGAAGACCAGACAAAAGGAGAGGGATTCTTACAACCTAGGAAGAAACTGCGGAAACAGGAAAAAGAAAAAAAAGAGGAAAAAGAAAAGTATAGACAGAGGGCTGGAGCTGGTCCTGTGCTGCGCTGGGTGGAGAGCTGGAGCTGGACACGCTCCCATTGACCTGGTCCCGAGCTGTACTGGGTGCGTTTTGGAGTCGGGCAACTCACAATGGAGCTGAGGTCGCGATCCTGCCGAGATCGGGGGTTGGTGAGCCCGAGAACCCTTGGCTGGAGGAGGAGCTGCAACAGGAAGTGAAACCAGTGAGACGGCTGCACTGACTCGTGAGTGCTGGGAACTGAGTCCCACAAAAGGGGTGGCTGTCTTGACGACATATTGGAGTTGGGCAGGACAGGCAACTGCAGTGGCATCAGTTTGCTGCTCCTGGCCCAAAGCAGACTGGTGGGATCTGCTTGGGCTGAGCCATGCCCCAATAGCCAGGGCTGAAACTGTCCAGAACCTGTGACCTCAGGGCACAGACTAATGTGCTGAAGCTACTCACTGGTTGACTGGCTTAGAGAGGAAGGGTCCAGCCCACATCACCCCTCCCTGCACTTCACGGACCAACAGCAAACTGAAGAGGTCAGCAATCCCTTAGCCAGTATACTTCAGAAAAACTGTAAGCAATATGGAAAGGACCTGAGACCTCCATCATACACCTGTCTAAAAGAAACCAGAAACATGACAAGAGAAAGAAACAACAAAAAGCCTCCAGCCACTGACCCAGGAAAAATAAGTCCAGGAGACATAAATACAGAAGAGACTGAGGGCAGCAAACATGCAGTATCAGACATGGCCTCAACGGAAATAAAGAAATACCTCTGAGACCTCATCAACGAATTTAAATCTGAAATTCTAATTCAAGCGAAGCAAGATATAAGAAGATTAATAAAAGAAATACTAAGCAAACAAGTGAAGCAAGATATAAGAAGATTAATAAAAGAAATACTAAGCACCTTTCAAGAAGACACAGATGGAAGAATGGAGGAATTCAGAAAAAAGAGAGAAACCTTTGATGAAGAATGTAAACAAAATCTAGAATACATGAAACAGATCCAAAGAGAATACTAAGAAACTAAAAACTCCATTGAAAGCTGGCAAAATTTCTTGACTGAAGCTAAAGATAGACTTTCAAAACTGGAAGATAGATTTGCAATGTATGATTGTAAAAGAAAAGATCTCTTAAAAATACCAAGGAACCAGGAAGTAACAATACAAAGGCTGGAAGACGACAAGAGGATCTATAACTTAAGAATAATAAACATGAGCAAAGAAGCAGGAGCAAATACAAAATAAATAAAAAGGCTATTCACAGAAATAATTAAGGAAAACTTACCAAATACAGGTAAAGGAAATGATATTCAAATATATGAGGCATACAGAACTCCAGCCAGCTACAACCAAAACAGATCTACACCCAGACATATAATAATCAAGATTCCAGATATTCATCACAAGAACAGACTATTAAAAGCTGTCAGAGAAAAGAAACAGATTATCTATAAAGGAAAACCCATTAAAATCACAACAGACTTCTTGACACAAACTATCAAATCAAGAAGAGCTTGGAGCAAAATATTACAAGCCCTGAAAGAAAATAACCTCCAACCCAGATTGATGTACCCTGCAAAACTATTGCTCAAAATTAATGGAGAAACAAGATGTTTCCATGACAAAGAGGAAATGGGGGAGCTGGTGACCACCAACCCAACCCTGCAAAGAATACTGAAGGACATTCTAGAGAGAGAGAAGAAAATCATCAGGATTCCAGGAACAATGGCAGAAAGGCCTCAATGTACAGGGCAGACAGTGGAATGAAGGAGAAAAGTAAACAACAATGACAAAAAAATAGCAGAGCAGAGATGAGGCAGAGAAAATTGGCTATAGCTTGATTTTATTCTGTTCCAGTCTCTTTACTCATACTAGATTTGAAAGCACAGAGAGCTACCCCCAAAATAGCAGGATATACTATGGTAAATATCCTTAATTCCCTATTAACTTAAACTGAAGCCCTGTTTTACATACACTGTCTTACTATGATGGATCTTATTTAAATCTGGTTTATTAGATCACTGTTTTGTCTTGACTGATTTTATTTGAATTTGATATGCTTGATAGCATCAAGTCTGAGAGTAGAGGCAACTATTCTGAAGATGAGAAGATTCAACACCTACTCTGGTTGGACTATTAACTGCTTTTGAAGTCATATAATGTCTCCAACATTTGGTTTTTATTAATATTGCTATGTACTATTCTGTCCAATTATACTATGCCCGATGATATAGACAATTCTATTGAAAATAACAAGAGACATCAGAGTAACTACTGTAGATCATCTAGTATTGTGGTTCTATATGACTTTTTCATTTTGTGTTTTTTCTAGGAATTTGCTTTGTTGTCTTATTTTGATTTGTTCTTCCCTCTAATACAGAAAGGAAAAGTATACATGTAGAGATTCATACATGCGTAGAACTTCTAAACAGTTTATAAGAACTGAATATAGTTATTGTAAAAAAAGAGGAAAACAAAGCATTCTAAAGGATATAACAGCATTATGTTTAAGTGTGTAAGATTGATAACCAAATTATTAAGTTTCTGTTGAATAGGTGAACAGAACTGGTAACAGTCTCACTGTTTAAATGTCCACTTTGTAGGCTTTACTTATGTAACTTGAACAACTACTTCCAAGAGGAAAATGTAATTGTCAACTAGTGTTTTCTTACTTTTTTTTTTGAGATTGTGTATTACTTTTATCCTCTTTTTTTCTTTCTTTAAATTAAAAAAATAAAATAAAAAGAAATTCTGATGTCCAGGCCCTAACAAAGACCTATGACCATGGAGCCGCCAAGGGGTCAGTCTTAGGGAATCAGCATTTTCTTCAAAGTTTTACCAGTTATCCTTTTTTGCAGGCAGGTTTGAAGGCTACAGGTTAAAAGAGACATGAATACTTTCTTTCCTGGGAGAGTACAAAAAAAAAAAAAGTCTACATAACAGAATAAATAGCTGGTGGTGTTCTAGTTGTATAAAATAGGACTCAGGGTTGAGGCTTCCCCTACTCTCTCCACACCCCCACTTCACTGACCGCTCCATCTTCTATTGATTTGTTCCAGACATGGACAATCAACCAGCTCTCTGGAGACTTTTCCAGGCTGAATGCACAATAAATGGTATAAACAGGACTAGCCCCAGACCCACTTGTTGAATCATCTATGGAGTCAAAATGAACCAAACAAAAGATCTCTTCAAATATTTAATCAGTTTGGAGACTTCCGCCTTCCAACCAGTTGGGTAAAATTCTCAAGAAAGCATGATTAAGGGGTCCTCAAAAACAAAACAAAACACAACACTGGGCTAAAATGGAGAAGAGGCTGGGTTTGAGAAGACAGAACATAACATGTGTCTAAAGGCCTTTGGAAGGAATTTTACCGCTTACTTAAAAAATATACTCAAAATGAGCAGAAGTGATTAAACAGTTATACAAATTTAAGGGCAAGTAAAACTTTTATGGCTGAAAATACCAGACGTGGTTTTGAGATAGATTCTTTACAAAACCCTTCGATCCTGCTGTGGTTTGTTTCCATAGCCTTCTCGGTACACGCAAGAAGCAAACTAGCTATGCCCAGCGTTCCCATGGAGCTCTTGAGGCCTTTGCAAAGCAGCAACACAGCGAGAGACAGAGGAAGGAGTGCAGGAGGTGAGAGCAAGCTGCTCTCAGTCTTTGAACATAGACTCATACCCCAGCAAAGTGAATCTATTTTCTTTGAAAAAGATGGAAATAAACTGAAGGCCATGAAGAATCACCAGCATTAGGAGGCCAATGATGCTAACTGCATCTTAGGAACCAGGGGTGGGTGTCCTTCAGAGCAACAGGTCTGCATAGTACAGCGGGAGTCAGGACACCTGCGGCTGACTCCTCAGGGAATCGTTCAGCAGGAAAGCACAACCTCTGTCTTGCTGTCATTCTTTCTCATGTTTCCTCTCTTGTCCTGTCCCTTGGTGCTTGGGAGAGGCAGTGTCCAAGGCCACAGCCCGAGGCTCAGAATGGGTACTGTGACACATATATCCGCAGTCGAATCACAGAGCTGCCTCTGAAGTTGATGACCGTGTTGACAGTGATCATCTCCAAATCTAACTGGATGTCCCGAGGCCCTTTGATGGGACGTGTCATCACCAGGGTAGCACTGATGGGACCTGTTTGCTGTGGACAGAACCAGGGGACACTAGTTAGAGAAGGTGTGATGGATGTGAAAGACTTGGCTGGTGGCTCTGCACCTGAACGCTGGTGCTCTTCCTTGTCCACTTCAGTCACCCTGGGATCCTTTCAGTACCTCAATGGGTGTCATCCTTTTCCCCTGGCTTTGCCCACTCTGCACTTCGGTCTTTCCTAATCCTTCAGGTCTCATCTGAAAAGATGCTCCTAAGGGGACCTTCTCTGATTCCCCCATCTCTGTTGGGCCTTTGCACAGGACAGAAAGTATTTATTACTGTGCATAATTGTGTATGCTAACTCTTTGGTCCATGTCTGCTGTCTAAGTTCTTGTTGGATGATGAGAATTCCTTTAGAACCCAGGATGATGTCTTGAAACAATAAGTGTTCAGAAAATAGTCATCCCTCCATATCTATGGGTTCTGCATCCTTGGATTCTGCCAATCATAAATCAAAAATCTTCATGAGAGGAAAAACTACATCTGTACTGATAATGTGAGGCTTTTCTTGTGTTGTCACTACCTAAATAATACAGTATAACAACTACTTACATAGAATTTATGTTTTATTATGTATTATAAGTGACCCAGGGATGATTTAAACTATATAGGAGGGTGCATATAAGTTATATGCAAATACCATGACATTTTAATAAAGGTGTGGAACAGGAGCAGATTTTGGTATCCCTGGGGATCCTGAAACCAATCAGACAACAAAACAAATCAACAAAACAAACCTGTTTTGTTGCAGAAACAAACAGGCAACTGTAAATATTGAATGAATAAACAAATCTTTAGTTAAACTTACTGCTGGTGATGAGGTCACATTACCTCTCTGGGGTTTATCTCTATACTTGATCTGAGTCAAAAGGCCAAGAAGTGATTGAAACAAATGGCATCAGAAGTACCTGAGGTAGAATTCACCTGCCACCCTCTTGGTAATTGCCTCCCTCCAGTGTGAGCCAAGAGGAGAACCAGAGAGCTGCCCCCAAGATATGGCCATGGCCATGGCGGAAACTAGGAGGCAGCACAAAGGAGCAATTTGCCCACTGCCCTCGCCCTCTTGGTTAGCACCTTCCTCCAGCTGAGCCAAGAGGAGAACCAAAGAGCTTCCCCGAAGATCTGGCCAGGGCCATGGTGGAACCCAGGAGGCTGCACAAAGAAGCAATTTGCCCACCGCCCTCTTGGTAAGCACCTTCCTCCAGCTGAGCCAAGAGGAGAACCAAAGAGCTTCCCCAAAGATCCGGCCAAGGCCATGGTGGAACCCAGGAGGCTGCACAAAGAAGCAATTTGCCCACCACCCTCTTGGTAAGTACCTTCCTCCAGCGTGAGCCAAGAGGAGAACCAGAGAGCCACCCCTGAGATCCGACCAGGGCCATGTTAGAACCCAGGAGGCTGTACAAAGAAGCAATTTGCCCACCGCCCTCTTGGTAAGCGCCTTCCTCTGGCATGAGCCAGGAAGAGATCCAATAGTGTCTCCTGCAAAGCTACCGGTGCGCGGGCTTGTAATCAAACATCCCAAACTCCCCCCACCACCCCGTTAGCAACTGGGGACAGAGGTCTGAGCATCTCTTGGTAGGATGACTCTATGCAATATAGCAGATATGGGGGGGTCTCCTCTATCTTCTCTTTGAAAGCAAGTGTAGTTTTCAGTTTTGTTTCATTATGATTAATTGCTTTACTCTATTCAATATTCTCTTTTGATTGATTTTATAATGTGCTGTCTTTGGTCTGATTTTTCTATACCTAATTGACTAGATAACTATTGTGAAGATAAGGAGATATCCTATGTCCCTATTATTGTTATCCTGGTAACCTGCTGTGAGGTTCTGTACCAAATTTACTGCAGTCTCAACTGGCTTTTTTCTGCCTTGCTCTGTTGTATTTCTACTACCTTTAAAATAAAAAAAAAAAGGTTTAAAAAAGTACCTGAGGTATTTTTAAAAAATAATTAACAACAATTTTAGGGGCCCATTTCAAGATTTGTGTAGTCCATTATACTTGTAGATAATTCCTGGGAAAAGTGGTATTTGTTAGGAGACCAAGCCCACCAAAACTGTAGTTACCTCTGTAGTTACCTCCAGCTTCACCATTCCATGACCTTATCACTGAGATACTAATAATTTCATGTGAACTTTTCTCCTCCATGGATTCTTATTCTAGCATTTTCAAGAAAGTAGGGAGAGCAAAATGATACCAATTGAACGCTGAGCATGTGCAAGATACATTTCTAGCCATTTTTATATATGTCCACTTATTTCATCCTTATAAATACCCTAAAAGACCTGGCTACTCAAATTGTGGTCCCCAGACCAGCATCCTTATCACTGAGTATCTTGGTAGAAATGGACCTCACCTAAGATCTACTGAGCCAGAATCTGTAACTTAACACAATCCCCAGGTGATCTGTGTGCACATTAACAATTAAAAAGTGCTAATCTAAAATGACAGGACCACACCAGGGGACTCCAGGTGTCCTTGTCTAAGGGCTTCCCTAAACGTATATATCATTTATTTTTCCATTTTATAAATAATCAAAGTCCAGCAAAGTTAACTAATTCCTTAAGGTCACCCAGATAGTCAAGAGCAGAACTAAGAAGCTTCATTCAGGTTTTTCTGTCTAACTCCAAGTCCCAGCCCATTTTCACTATACAACTATCAGAAGAGACTGTGCACTGTACTTCTTTATCCATAGTGGTGTAATATATGAGAAATGCTCTGGGTTGGTGCAGTGGAGAGACACACAGTATCTGCAGAGGAAATAGTGTGGGAGGAAGAGGGATGGGCTGGACAATTACTTCCCAGAAGCTGAAGAACAACCCTGTGCCCAGAAAAGGAAAGCAGTAATCTCCATGAGATCAAGGAACTTGGCTCGTATAAAGCCACACCAGGCATTTATTCTGTCTCCTTAAAGGGAGGGCTCTCCATAAAGTTCTGAACATGCTCCAAGGACTGCCATAAACATAACAAGGGCAAGGAGGCAGACAGGTGCAGGCCAGGTACTGAAACCGCACTGTCTGTTAGGCTGTCAGCAGCCTTACAGCCTCAGTTTCCTCTCAGCACTGGCTTTGTGTACTCCAGTCAGCATCTGCGTAATTGTCACCTACTCATGAAGAGTATCTTTTGGACTTCCTTGTCAGTCCTTGCAAAACCCCAGAGCCCTGGGCCAGGACTTCAGAGGGTATAGCCACACAGGAAAATGTCAACGGCTTTGACATATATAAACATTTCACCAGCTTTTACTGTTTGCATAAACACAGGCTTAGGGGCCAGGACCTTGAGCTGTGGGCAGCCCTCTGGAGAACCATTTACCGAGCCAACACTCTGGAAGAGGGTAATGGAGGAAGTAGAAACCTCCAGCGTGTTCTGGGATTTCCTGATAAATGTGTCCAGACTAGACTTCCATTCAGAAGTGACCTTATTGGTCAGTGAGTCCAGTCCCTGCCTCAGTCTCACACAGTTGTGGCATCCTGAGAAAGGCTTTCCCACAAATAACTGGAAGGGCTCAACTGTCTTCCAGGACCGCTGAGGACAGTTACTTCCCACTCCAATTTCAGCTTCTAGGGCAAAGCCTGGGAATTAGTGAAATACTCTCCCTCCCAAGAGTCACTGGTCTTTGGTGGTCAGTGTTTCAAACTGATGACAGTGATATGCTGCCAGCCATTCACTACAACTTTCCATACATTTCTTATTTAATCCTCATAACTTGATGCTGTAAGGTCACAATGCTAGTGCATGGCCCTCAAGTATCTGACTCCAAATGTCATGTTTCTAATCATTTTGCTCTAGGTAAGAACTTGATAACATTCCAAGTCCTCAGATTTCCTACCATCCCACAGCACTTACCTGACTCGAGAATTGTCACTCCGTGTTGTGTGTGCTAGCTAGACCCCCAATCCCATCCAGTATAGTGCGTGTGTAGGCTCCTCAAGGGCAGAAGCCACAAATCTGTTTTCAAATTCTCAATGTCTGACTCACATATGCAAGGACAGTAGTACTGGATAAACAATGGCGGCGATGGAAGCACGCACGTGAATGAATGAATGCTAAGGGGGTTGGTTGAAACAGGAAAAAACTGCTAAGAGCCCACCAAGCATAGCTTCTTGGTCCTTCTCTACATGTTTTAAGGTTTTCTCTGAGTCATCTTATGTGATGGCCTTGTCCAAACAGGCCAAATGCAGCAAGGTGATTTCCCTTAGCCCTGTGACCTGATCCATGTGTGTCATGGAGGAAATACTCCTTGCTAAAGTCTAAATCCTGTGAGGATGCTCCTCTTTTTAACACTAATTGTGCCATCAAGCCTTTCCCCTGGTGAAAGCTAATTCCCGCTCCTCAGTCCAGAACTCAGTGTAAGAGAGACTGCCAATAGGGTTTGCAAAGGGATGTACATGTGGATATGTGTATATGTGGACATGTGATGTAGGCATGTGTATATGACTTTTTACATGTGTTTGCAATGCCTGTAGCTGTGTGCACATTTGCATGCATATGCAAGTGGATGTATGCATGGGCATGGCTTGCCTGTTGGTGAAATACTCCTCCCAAAGGCTTGTAATTAAATCAGTGAATCTCACAGTGGGAAAGTCTGAGCAGCCATCCAACCCAGTCTGCCACATGTTGCTCCAGTCTCCAGGGTAGCATTCCCAACTTTTCCAAGGTTCAGGAGTTCACAACCTTCTAACAACAGTTATAGCAGCAGCAGCAGCAGCGGCAGCAGCAGCAGCAGCAGGGGCAGCAACAGTATCTATACAATAGTAATTTTTCTTGAATTGTTAACTGGGTGTTAAAGTAGACTTCTGGTCATCTAAACTTCTGCTCAGATACCAAAGTTGGAAAAGTAGATTTAAAAAATCCCACATTTGGAAGAGTGATGTAAAGGCCGTGTGTATGGGGGCAATGATACCCCTGTATTTCTGCTTTCAAAAGTCTGTGTGGGTCATAGAAAGAGGGGCAAAAGACTTGAGGTGTCAGGTGGTCAACTCGTGACTCTATTATTCACATCAAGGACCAATCAGGGTGATGCCCTAAGAAACATTTTCAAAAAAACCTACAAGGCCATCTTGTGGAAGGAAGAGCATCTGGGTGTCTTTCCCAGACAGGACACCAACACCTGGATACTGGGGCAACAATCTAGTAATATCCTGGTCCTCTCAATCTTGCCCCTTCCATCACCTGTACCCCCACTTTCCTGAAGAAGCTAAAAGCATCTCTGTCCTTGCTGGGAGAAGAGGAAGCCTGTACAGAAACCAACCACACCCATCTCTGCTCTGACACAGGGACAGGCCAAAATGTCACAATGAAAGAGAAACTCAGAGTTTGAAGCTCCATTTAAACCTTTGGTGAGAAAGCAGAGATTTTTGGTGAGACAGAATGAGACAACTCAACAGTGAATGAATATACCTTGACGATGGAGAAGCAACCTGAGATGTCACCTGGGTGTGTGCCAGCAACCAGAGAAAGGGGAAGTTCTTGACTGTTTCACTACTGCCAAAGCTCAGTTGTTTGACAAAAAGTCATTCTGTATTCCAGGCCCTGTGCTAAGTGGATGATCTCATCTTATCCCAAGGTAAATAATGGTATGGTCTTTTCTGAATAGATAGGAAATTGAGGACCTGCAAGGTTAGATAACCATGGTTGGGGTAAATTGAACAACACTGAGGTGAGTCAGCCTGGCTCCACGGCCCATATTAAACACCTGTGAGTGGCCTGCTGGGAAGGCCCTGCAGCTCTGGAAAGCCTGGACATGAGAAAGGCCAGGCTTATCTGGTTGGTTTCTCTGTCTTCCTGCTCCCACGTCCAGTGGCTTCCCACAGCCCCACCCCTAGTCTTTTTTTCTCTTCTCAGGTAGAGCCTGGGAACTTTCCAGCCAGAGGCCACCTTCTAACCCTTGAGTTTAACCATTTTCATAGAAGCCCTATAGTCCTTTGTACCTCCCATGTTTTCTGAATAAATACTAAAGCATTAGAATCCTCGAGCTGAGCACAAAGGAAGTTTTCAGGAAAGGAATCAATTACCCTCCTGTCAATTCCAGCTACAGGACAATCTCGTTTCTCCACCATCACTAAGTACCTCTCACAAGTCAGCCACCACAGGGACAATTATGGTAACATTCCTGGGGGATTTTAGTGGCTCTTGTCCAGGTGAGTGACATTTTATCTAGACACCCTCTCTGCAGATCTCCTGCCCTGCTCAGGGTTGAGGGAACCTCAGGCAGGAGATATCTATGATGATGTTTTAAATCTCCAAGGGAGTTGTCTTTTTATTCCATGACTGGGACCCGATGAGTCTGGAAGAGGCCAAATGCAAGGAAGCCTCTTGGGAGGCTAAGCAGGAAGCCAGCCCATAGAGGTTTGGCAGGCATGGGTTTCTGCAAGATGGCCAATGTTAATGGGGCTGGGAAATGGATGGATGGACATGTAGCTTGGTCTTCTTCATCTTCGAGAAGCTCCTCTACCTGTCACTCATTCCAACTTTCACCAAAGTCCTTGAACCTGAACTCAGTATTCTGATCTACGGAGCCAAGTTTATACTGAATCTACAGATCATGTGATTATATGTGATGATCTGGTTGTTTTAGCTTCTTACCAGAAATACATTAGGTTTTTTTTTTTTTTTGGTCTTTTTTTGAGACAGGGTTTCACTATGCAGTTCAGGCTGGCCTTGAGCTCACTTTGTAGCCCAGGCTGGTCTCGAGCTCACAACAATCCTCCTGCCTCAGCCTTCCAAGTGCTGGGATTACAGGCGTGAGCCACCACACCTGGCCCAAAAATACATTAGTGAGGATGCACTTGTCCCTGGTGCCTTTTCCAAAATGTTCTTTTTGCTACTTCTGACACGTCCAAGTCCCAGAGCCAAAGACTGAAAGGTTGTGATATGGGATGGAAAGAGAGGGACTAAAGCTCAGCTGTGTTCTTTCATAGGCTGTTGGTTCAGGCTCTGGTGCAAGTGGGTAACTTCCACGGGCTTACCCTTTTGAGTGTTGGAGGATCATATACATTATCTGCTAGAAGTGAAGGCTCTTTGCCCCTCAAAGATATTCAGGCCCCAAGTTCTTCAAACATGTAAATGTTATCTTAACAAGGTAAAAGTTTATAGATATGATTAAGGATCTGGTCTAAGTCTAATCACAAGTGTCCTTAGAAGAAGGTGGCAGATGGAGATTTGACATGCACGGAAGAGCAAGGAATGATGTGACCACAGAGGCAGAGGCTGGAGTCATGAGGCTGCAGTCAGGAAATGCTGGTGGTCATCAGAAGCCAAGGGTGTAAGAAAAGTATCCTCTCCTGGAGAGTTACATGGTTACTGTAGTGGACAATGCAACTGTCTGCTTCTGTAAAGCTGTACCTGTCATTTGCTGGCATAAAAGTACCATGAGGCCCAGGAGATGGGGACATTTTCTTCACTGCTAGACCCTCAGAAATGCTTAGTAAATACTTAGTATTTGTCAGACGGGTAAATGAATAAATGCAGATGTGACTGCTTCTCCTGCAGAGATTTAGGAGAAAAAAGTGGTCTAAAGTTATATCTTGGCCAACTTCTCATTTCAGAGATGAGGATCCTCATTGTTCAGAGATGCGAAGCATCTTTCACAAGGTCACTCAGAAAGTGATGGAAACCAGGACCTTGGGCTCCTGGCTTCCACCTGCTCTCTTTGCTCTTCATACGTGTCCCTCCTGGCAACATACTTACCTGTTCTGGTAGTGTGTATTCCCAGGCACAAAGCCATTGTTAAAAGTGGCAACAACCACTCACCCCTCTCTCTCTTACCCGCATATAGAATTCTCGACCTTCATTCCCAGATTTGATCTGGAAAATGTAATAGGCTCCAGGATAGCGGGTGGTTGCTTGCATCTGGAAGATGTCAGCAGGAACAGAGCGTCCTGACACCACATCCATGTCCCGGAACAAGATGGTGAAGGGCTGGTCTCTGCAGCCGGGATTTTCAGCAGGACACATGCAGCGACTGTAGGGAAGAGAAATCATGTGACAACTCAGTCAATCCTTTCCAGGTGCTTCCTGGGCTTACTTGATCTCTCCAAACACTGAAAATGAGGCCATCCCATTTTTATCACCAAATGGGGTAAATGCAGACCATCTCTGCTTTGGGCTGCAGTCTAATAACTCCCCAGGATGTAGATGAGCTCTGCTCACTGTGGAATAGACTCTTCTAGCCATCAGATATTGTAGCTAATAGAGGATATAAATGGGATCACTGGTTCTCAGAACACTGGAACATTCTCCAGTGCACTTTCTACTTGTCATGTATTTAGGCAGCAAAATGTGCCAGTGGTCACGTAGTTCTTTGCTTCTCAGCCAAGACTACTCATTAAGAAATTTTAAAAGTGAAAATTACATTAGATTAATGGGTTTCAAGGATCCCTTCATACACTTTATTGCACTTAGCTCAATTTGTACAGAATATAATTGAATCTCTGTTCAATAAACAAGAGCTTAGAACTCCCTATGGACAAGACACAATATTAGATGATTTAGAAATTCAATGATAAATAAGAACATAACTTCAAATAGTTTATTTTCTAGTAGGAAAAATGAATAAAAAACACAAATATTTCTAATGCAAAGCAGCTGATTTAAAACACTAGCAACAGTATGTCTTAATATGAAATTTCAAATTTTACTATCAGACCTCTGTGACTTATCCCTTAGTCCCTGTACCTTGATCTGTTATCTCCCTCCTGAGGCTCCCTCTAGGAATCAGTTCACAGTGAGGATATCTGCTGATGTGTATCTTGGTGGCCAGCAATGGAGTCAACATTGTCATTTTTTTTGGTCATTCTTCCCTAACTTTCAGTCTACCCACAAAACCTGGAAGTTCAACCTCTAAAGTAGATTCCAAATCCAATTTCTTCTCACCTCCTTCACTGTCACTGTCATGATCATCTAGGTCATCCTCCTCCTCACCTGGACCTCCAAGGTGGCCTCTGAACACCTCAGAGTGCCCTTTGCAAACACAGATCAGATTAGGTGTCTCCTTTGCTTAAGACTCTTCCGTGCAATTTAAATAAAAACTACACACCCACTTCAGCCTTTATGCCCCATAGAGTCTGGCTCTGTCCTCATTTCCAGCCTCCCCTCGGGCCACTGCCTACTGCATTCACCAGGCTGCAGCGACTCAGGCATCTTCCATTCCCTGTAGGCCTAAAGGTCACTCTTGCCTTACAGTCTTTGCACACGATGTTGCCTTTGTTCTTTTACTCTCCCTTTAATGTGGGCTGGGCTGGGAGTGTAATTTCCTCAGGGAGACCTCAGGACTCCTGGGTCTAAACAAGGTAAAATCTACTCTTTCTTTAAAAATTTTTTTTTCTCCATTCTTTCTGCTGATAGCATCTGTCCCATTTTATTTATGGGACAATTTGTTTAAGTCTCCTTTGTGAGACTTAAACTTCCGAAGAGCAAAAGCCATAGCACTTAACACAGGACAGGACCCCTACTAAGAGTTAATAAGCAAATGAATACAAGGGATTTCTAAAGTGTCCTTAAAAAAAAAAAAAGACTGCAACAAAACAGCCAAGTCACAATATTTCTGGTGCCAAAAAGGCCACATTAAAATGTCAAATGTCACACAGAAAATAATTGCTTCCTAAAAAACATTTGGAGAAGGGAGTGATGGCTCCCAGCTGAAGAGGATCACAAGCAGCTGGAAGCAGAGCATCTCAGCAGAGCTCTGGAGTGGGGTGGAGACGGAAGCAATGCCTTCCATATGGCAGGAAGTGTACAGGCAAAAACAAAGAGGTGGCCTGCAGGGGTGTGGGTGAAGGTGAGAGCAGGTGCTCTTCCCAGTTGCTGGGGCCACAGGAAACCTGAACAGGAAAGAAGCTGGTAAAGGCAGCCATGAAACTGGCCTGGGGCTTGAAGGGAGGGAGTCACTGAGTATCGTGACTTCCCTGGTGACACCAATTTGAGGCCACCAGTTGAAAGGGACCAGTTTCTGGCTGCATACAAACCAAGAGAGAACCAGGAACAGAAGCAGCCTGCAGCCATATTCTGTTGCTAAGGGCCCTTGGAGCAGAAATGGGAAATTCTTTTTCTAATGGTTACTACAACACACAGCTCTGGGTAACAAGGGAAGAGGTCTCTGAAGGACCCGCCTGTCCTGACTTTGTCCTTTGTTTGCCATTTTTGATCACAGCAGGAACCACATTGGTAAGGCACGAATTCTTCTGCAGATGCTGTGTTCCTAGAGAGTACTACAAGTGTGCCTGATCCTTCCCTGCATCTGCAGCTTGAGGGGTTGGAGTTGTTCAGGGGTTAAGAACTGTGTGGCTGACGGGGGTGGGGCAAAGGATGTACAAGCACGTGTGTATGCACATGAGTGAGCACATGCTTAAACGAGAAAGAAAAACCACTCATAAAATGCCAGGGGTAGAAGGCATTGTCCTGGTGCATTAGTATTATTGAAATTATCTTCCTGTAATTCTCCCCTCATTCCTAATATTTGCCATCTGTGATTTAGTAAAGACAGAGACTTGCTTAGATCAAGTTAAGTACTCTCAGCTCTCTTCTCACAGAGCAGTTCCAGAAGATAGGAAGCCTTCATTTGTCTTGGGAGTGTGTTGGAAAGGCAGAAGTCATTTCAATTGCCCATTTTTTGAGTAGGTCTTTCATTGGGTGGGGGGGGGGTCTAAGTGTTTGAGTTCTTTATATATTCTAGATATTAGTCCTTTATCCAAGGAATAAAAATGTGGCATTTATATACAATGGACTACTTCTCTAGTATAAAGAAGGATAAACTTGGGTCATCTGTAGTAAAATGGATGTACCTCAAGACCATCACGTTAAGTGAAATAAATCAGATACACAAGTTTAAATAGCACGTGGGTTTTTTTTATATATATGAGAAACCCACATTAAAAATACAGAGCAAAATACAAGATGGATATTAAGAAATGAGGAAATAGTTGGTTTCTTTTTTCCATCAAGAATCAAACTCTGGACCTTGTGCTTGCTAGGCAGGCACTTTGCTGCTTAGCTACATCCCAGCCTAGATCTTTTATAGAGAAGAAGGTGACCAAAAAATAAAGGGAGAGGGAAAGGAAGGGAATTTTAAAAAGGGTTAAAATGTGTTAAGGACATTTACCAAATTCCCACAATGAATGTAAGCATCATGCACTGCAAACATACTTATTAAAATAAAGAGGCATAATCCAGACCCCGTCTCATACTCACTGTACCCATACTTGCACCCTGACAATGTCCCCAGGAAGGCCTTTGTGAGTTACATTTGAGAAGCCCAGCCCTGAAAGACCTCAGTTATCCCAAACATCCCAGTCACTAGCAGGGAAGGGAGGTTCCTGAACCCTACCTCTCTGGCTGGTTTTCAGCAGAATCTCAGTACAGCTGTGGTACAAGTTGGGAGTCATAGAGAAGTCTCGTGGATATGCACACACTCATACACACAGATGAGCATAGACAGTAGGCATTAGGCCAGGTTTCCTGATTCCCTGGGTGGTGCCTTCCCTTTTACAAGACAGCGCCAGCCTCATGAGCCAGCCTCCCCCTCCATGTTTCCATTTCCCAAGGGAAAGCCATGACTTACTTGTCACCGATCTGCAGATAAGGTTCCTCACAGCGAATGGGATCAATGCATTTGAAGCCCCCTTGCAAATTGTAACAAGACTGCAGAGCGGTACATGTGTGGTTCCGGTGCTCACATTCGTTGATGTCTGAAATGCAGGGTGGATGAGAAGCTAAAGCAGGGCAGCACTTCCAGGCAGTGGCCTAGGTCAGATGTTTAGAGGTGAGGTCAAAGTGGGGGCTACCTTGGTCTTATTATACTACTGCACTATTGAACATAACAGCTTCAAGTCCCATATGGCTACTTACGGGGCACTTGAAATGTAACTAGTCCAAACTGAGACATGCTTTAAGTATGAAATACACAGCACATCTCTATGACTTAGTCCAAAGAGTGCAAAACACCTCATCAGTAACTTATACTGAGTACATTTCAAAAATAAGATTTGGAATCTACTGCATTAAATAAAACAGTATTAAAAGTAGGTTTACCTGTTTCTTTTTATGCTTTTCATGTGGTTTTATATTAAATATAAAACATAAATTGACATAGATGACTCACATTTGTAGCTCACATGATATTTCTATTGCCCAACACCACCAAGGAGAATTCTTGCTTGGTACTGGGATAAGGGAGGTTCAAGGAGGGTCAGTTGCTCCTGCATGGACCCCCTGGTGGGTAGAGTGTGGGGCTGGAAATGAGACTAAGTAGCCAATCTGGAGAAGGTGCAGTCCTTTCACAGGCTGCAGTCTGGAGCCTTCCAGGGACCTAGCTGTCAGGTCCATAAGGTCTCCCTCTCATCTGTTCTCTAGGAAGTCAGCAGAGGAAAGCTAAGCAAGCTGCTCTCCAGGCCATATGACTGGGCTCTGGTCCTTGAGCAAGGCCAAGTTGTAAGGAGTCCAGGTTGGGTGTGTTGGGTCTGTTATCAGGGGGGTCACAGATGTCTGCCTAGTGGGTGAGGAACTAGCCCGTATAGGGTGCCATGTATATCAGCAGAGCTCATTATGAAAGGGTGAGTGGCTTGTGTCCTGGCCAAAGGATGGGCTGTGGGCAATAGGGGAGGCACCAACCCAGGCATGCTACTCTCAGCTGTCCTCTGAAGCCACCAGCACCTACAACCTCACCCTGCTACCTCTCTGCAGTCACACAGGATTTCCCCCGATGACCACGAGTCAGTCCTGGCCAGGCCCCTCTGGACAGTCTTACCCTGGCAGCTGCGGTTGTCTTCCAGCAGGATGTATCCTGGTGGGCAGGAGCAGAAGTATGTGCCGGGCTGGTTCACACACTCATGCTGGCAGAGGAACTCAGAGAAGCTGCATTCATCCATATCTGGGGGCGATAAGTTACCTTTGATGTTTATTACCACAGACAGGGGATGGGAACTTAGTGGTCATTTATTCCAACACCCACACTACCTTTATGTCACAAAGTTATCAGGTCACTTCTTGAACCCTTAGTATGATGAGGAACTCATTATTTTCTGAGGATGCCTATTGATATTTGGGCAGCTCTAATTGTTAGAAAATCCTTTCTCCATGGAGCTGAAATTGAAATCCACTTGCATCAAGTTTCCAACATTATCTGCCTCTGGCTCACCCTACATCGTCTGCTCCTTACTGACCCACTGTGCTCTATAGATGCATTCAGTCTCCATTCCTGATCCATCCAAGGGGCCTCAGCTGGGGTTTTCTGGGTACACAGCTCTTCTGCAAGATCCCTCAAACATTCACTGATCCTGATCTTCAGAAAGGCCAATTTTGGGTAGTGTCAACTTCCCTCTCCCCTCCTAGATGAGGAAAATATTGTTCCTAAAAGCACAATTAAGAAAGCCATGGGATATAGTTCTATTAGATCTCATTGTATCAAGCCAGTACTTGGAAGGCTGAGGCAGAAACATTGCTTGAGGGCAGAAGTTTGAGGCCAGTCTAGGGAACACAGTGAGACCTCGTCTTAAAACAAATAGACACCAAGAACAAAAAATAAAAACCTCCTTGACAGAGAAAACTGAGTTAGAATGGAATGGGCAGGCACATTGTCTCCTATGGCTTGCCTGGCTCAGATGCTCCTTGGGACAAGGGACGTGGCAGCCTCCAGCCAGTCTGGAACCAGCTGTACAGGACCACCCTGGGGTGCAGAGGAGGGCTGGGGGGGAGGGGCACCGTCCGTGTGATGTTACCACACATCCTCATGGACCGAAGCAGCTGATGCAGAAGCAGGCGGCCCAGAAAAGGCAACTCCTCACAGAGAGTTTGGCAGTGGAGCCCCCGTTTGTGCCTTATTCGAAGACTGTGCCAAAGAAAACATGTTTTTCTTGCATTTGTTTTTTCCCGAAAACTTGCTTTCACTAGTTTCCCCAAGTGACATGTCCTCGGATTACTCTCTAACTCACAGCCCACTGGTGGCTCAGATCACCCAGAGAGGGTGTCAGCATGAATGGAGCTGCTGCTCTACCATGGGAGAATTCCAGGTGCTGCATGCCTAATGCCTTTTAAAAAGGGAACCTGTTGGCTGTCTCTCTTGGTGGTCTTCGGGTGGAAGATTAGGAGCCAGCAGAATTAGGATGCTGATTTGAAAAGTTAAAGCTGCTCTGGTAACATCTGCTGCTCCTCCAGGATTTCCTCAGAGACACCAGGTCTCTGGCCCCAGCCCGTCATAACAGAGAGTGCCCTTGTTTATTTCTGTGAAATTTGTTGGTTCTGTTCATTCCTGGTGGAAGGAGTAGTCACGCCTGTCAATTCCTGAGGCTAGGTATGTATTAAGCATCGGGTTAAAGGTTTCCCAAGCCTCATTTACCTCAGCCCCGTGGAAATACTGCCAACTGTCTACCTTTTCCAGAAGAAAAATTGAGGCTTACAGAGTTTAGGTAAACTGACCAAATTCAAAGATAACCAGTAAACAAGAAAGCTGGGATCTGAACAGAGCTAGCACCTCAATTCTAGGAGAATTCTGAGTTCCTCTAAGTACCATGCCCAGGACCTAAAGTAACTCAAGTTGGGACAACTCTCCCTGAGAGCAGGGCCACTGCAGGGGAGGCTAACACCCTCTCCTGCCTCTTACTGGCAAAGAGGGGCTGTAACTGATCCCACTCAGTTTATCTTTGGGTCTGCAATTCCCAGGCTTAGGGCTGTGGCTCCACCCTCTGCTGAAAAGCTGCTGAAACACAAGTCTGGTTTCTGGCGGGGAGCACACATTGGGCCGTGTTCACTCCTCTGCGTGCAACCCCACCGTGGTTACCAGGATTAGCTCAATTTAGCCAATCCCTGAGGGACAAGGAACAAGGTTAGGAAGGGTGTCGTGGGCAGGGGTCACACCAGCTATGACCACACAGTGGAACTTCTGCTCAGGAAATGTGGAAGGCACAGAAAACAAACTCCTGGAATCATAATGCTGCTCTTTCTGTAACATCTGCAACGGTCAGGGGTCGTGCCAGGTCTCACAGGAAGTGGGCATCACTTGAGGGGCTAAAAGTCTCTGGCACTCCCTTCTAGTAGACTAATTAAAAGACAATGACACTTCGGTGTACCAACTTGTCTGACCCTCATAAACCCTCTGGGAGGGTGCTGATTCTTTGGGTTGGTTGGCTGATTCTTTTTTAACATAGGAGGAAACTGAGGCTTAGGAAGTATCATGACCAAAAAGAGTAACACACAACAGAGGAAGAGTTTGACAGCTCTATCTAGCTCCATATGGTCTCTGCAGATGATCTGTCAGTATCTGTGAATTTGCAGAGAATTCTGGAGAAACAATCCCATCTCATAATGCTAAGATTTCCAAACCTCTTGTTAGTCTTTGGCCCCAAGTCCCCAAGAAGTGCCAGGAGGAACTGAAATCTAGGAAGAAAGTGGCCTTTCATACCTAAGGGTATTTTATTTCTGTTTCTGGGGCTGATATTTAATCAGTCTAAGGTTCTCTGTGATTGTCTGCTTATGGCTGTGACTTTCCTGGCCCTGGGGAGAGGCACTTAATTGTTTCAAGAGGGTCTGTCCCTAGAACACTCTATTCTCTATTGAAACTATCAAAAAGTCTCATTCACCACCTGGGTCAGTTCCTGTTACGATGAAACTCAGGATCAGGAAACTTCATTCTGCGCAACAAAAGGATTTTCACACCCTAGTGTATGGCCCAGTTACTTTTGAAAAATACAATGTAGCATTATTAATTTGCACTTTGCTAATGTGATGATAAAAGTAGATGGAATGGAGTTTACTGTAATTCAGCATTTAAAGAAACAAACAGGAAGGGAGGAAAGAAGGAAAGAGGAGACAGAGAGAGAGACAGAGAGAGAAAGGAGTTGTAAATGGCTCTTTATGTGGAATGCTACAGTGACAAATACCAGTAAGATGTGATCTCTATTCTAAAAGAATTTATAACCTAGGAATAGTTTTCTATCTAGGAAATTCATAAATTTAACTTTTGGGGGGAAAAATAGAGGCTAATAAGAAAATTATAATAGAGTTAATAAACTAGTATGGACAGAGAATCATAGTTTCTTGAGCTTGGAATAAATTTATAAAAGGTCAACTAAACTACCACATCTATAGGCTCACAATAAAGATTCCATTCATTCAACATTCAAATTTCCATTCATCAATTCAAGAACTGTTTATTGCATGCTCACTATGTACCAGGCCCGGAGCTGGGCACCGATTATTTACAGAGATTTCAGAAACTTATAATGTACAGTATATGTATTTACATACATGATCTCATTCATTCAAAACTCCCTCTCCTCTGCCCGATAAGATATGCTATAATTACTAGATCACTGTTCTCTACAAACACTGTCTATGTTTTATCCTCAGGACTTGAGTCAGATCTGGGTGAGGATAGATAACTGAGACCAACAGGGAAAACTGAATGGCTTCTCTCCTTTGTCAGCTCCACATTAGTCCTAGATGGTAACTTCACTGATTTTCACGTTAGAGTTCAGATGACAAAGAAGATGAGACTCTACCCAACAGCTCAGGAAATAACTCATCTGTTTTGTGTGGTTGTGACCCCACAGCACGGGGAAATGTTGTTCGCTGGACATGTGTCCAGGAAATGAGAGGAAACATCTGTAAAGGACACCTCGCCCTCCAACCCTGGGGCTCCAGGTGGGCTCCCCAGTGCCAAGCCCATTACCACTGCAGTGAACGCCATCATCCTCTAGTTCATATCCTGGGTCACAGCGGCAGATGAAAGAGCCATAAGTGTTGACGCAGGTTTGCACGCAGGGGTTCTCAGTTGCACATTCGTTCACATCTGTGAAAAGCCAAAGGACTTCAGTGACCATTCTTACAACAGAACATCAACAGACTAACCACAGGGAAAAAATGTAGTAGAAAAAAAAAATCCAGTATGTCTAGGAGGCCAGATTGACAGGTATCAAAGATCTCCATCTAGGATCTATCAGATCAGACTGCAGATCCCATGGTACCCACTGAGGGACAAGGCCCTCTGTCCACATTCCCCTTCTGGGGTCTCGAGAAAGCAGGAAACAATGCACAGATACATCACATGTAAGTATGGACATGTGCTTCTAATAAGTCTGCTCATCCATGGAAGTTTCAGGCAAAATTTACTCTTTTCATCCCCACTACATACCATCACCAATTGGTTCTTTTTCTCTCACTGATTTTGAAGTTTGGGTTAAACAAATAATCATGACAATTCTGTTAATGCACTTATGACGTATAAATAACTTCACTGGTTGTACGAGGATCTCCCACTCACTTGATCCATACATTTCTGCTTCAAGATCACTGCCCCCATCTCAGAGGTTAAGTAGGATAAGAAAATAACATAGAGGGCACAAGGACTGATGGGGGGGTTTATCTTGTGTGCGGTGACAGTTTCATGTTAAAATGAATGAAATCATTCCTATAGCAGTGCAGTTGATTGCACAGCAATTATACTTCAATAAAGTTGTTTAAAGGATTCTGAGTAACAAGAGATGTGTCCCAGTACCACTGAGGTCCTGCTTGGGACCGGGGTCTTTCCACAGTATACAAGATTCACTCTGCTCTGCTCCTGGGGCGGTGGAGGTGGAGGGGACACTGGCATCAGTTTCGACACTATAACACCTCTTCTTGTGTGCTCTGTGTGCCAGGGGCTGAGGTTCCACCTGAGAGATGGACTATCTACTTCAAAAGTCTAGTTAAACCTCTTAAGACTCCGAACAGAGAGAGATCCAAGTGTCTTCAGAGGTAAAGGCCTTCCCCCTGAGCAGGGGGAGAGGCTTTGCTTAAGGGGAGGGCCAACCCTATGCGCACAGAGCACCTGCTTCCTGCCCTCTCCAGAGCTCTCAGAGGAAAAATAAATAAATGAACAAACATACAGGGAGGGCCCTGCAAGATACCCATCTCCCCTGGAGCCCACAGTGGGTTGGCATTTCTCTACTCGCCTGGGCCTGAGCCAGGCAGGAAAATGTCCATTATGCCAAGTCACCAAATGTGAGTACAGACAGCTGGCACTGGTACATATAGGGCTAGCATCTCCAGCTTCTGGCAGATACTGGTCACATGTGGGTGAATGAGCTCAGGTCTGCCTCCCTCAGCTAGAAGCTGCCTCTGAGAACAAGACCAAAGGATTCCACCCCTGAGGCCCTACTGCCTACGCAAGTGTCCCTCTGGATCCAAGCTTGCTGGACAAGAGGGCTGGGCCCTTGCTTTTCTTTCCAGCTCTACTATCATTGGGCTGTCTGACTTTGGCTAAGTGGCTTAACCTTTCTGAGTCTCAATTTCCTCATCTATGAAACAAGGCCACAGCATCTGGCTGCCTCCTTCATTAGGTTATTTTCTGTTGGGGGTCAGGGAAATAAACAGACATGGCAAAGCTTGCGAGGACAGACCACTCTTCCTCCCACAGAGTGTCGGGATTGCAAAAGCTCCATGTGTTGCCTGTAGGCTTTGCTGATGCAATATCCTGGTGGCTGAGTGCCCACATCCAGCCAGAATGCTGTGCCCGCTGCTTTATCACACTGCTGGACTTGGCTCCACCAAGTATATTATCTGCTCTTTGTCACAGACCCGTCCCTGAGAGGCCAGAAGGAACGCATGTGGCTTTTTGGCTCTCCTGTGCACAGAACTTCTCCGGAGGTACTAACTGGTGCACGGTGCCAGCCTCTGAGGGAAAACCACTCAAGTTGGCACCTCCAAACCCTGGCCTTGGCACTGAGAAGTCAGTGTCTTCCCTAAGCTGCTTATCATTGCAGCAAAGGAGCCAGGCACCCGTTCCCTGTTTCCTTGGGAAGGAAAGGCCCCCACTCCATCAGATTCCTTAACCTTCAGACCCTGCCTCTGCTCTTAGAAGAAAGTGGCCTCTTCCTGCTAGAGGAACCCAGCAGAGACTTCTTGGAACAATTAGCAGAACCAGCTTTGGAGGAAAGCCTTACAAAGGATCCAGGATCAAATCCTTGAATGCTATGCCTTCCTGTTTACCCAGTGATTTAGATACGATTAAACTAATGGAGACATAATATCCTCTGACTAGCTGGCCAGGAGCCTGCCAGCCAGAACTTGCTCAAATGGTGTGACAAGGAAACGGGCCCTATGGAACGTGGTGGCAGGCTCCAGACAAAGACCTCATTCTGCATCTCTGGCGCTGCCTCCACCCCTGTCCAGGCTGCTGCCAGGGATAGGAGGCCCAGCTGGGGGCTGGGGCAGTGAGCTGGGGGCCAGGGCAGGACTTGTGCTAATTCCTTGGGTTTTAAATCTCCTGTACACTTCCTGAGTGGAAGAATCCTTCTGATGAAAACTTTTGAGAGGCATACAACTTGCTTTTCTTACTTATCAGTATTTGAAGTGATCATGGGGAAAACAGAAAGTGCTTCTGTTTCATTCTGACTTACTGGAGCATGCTTTGGAGTAGGGGAAGATGCTACCACTCCTAGAGTCTACTAAACAGCAGGCCCTCCCAGCCTGGGTTGACAGGAAAACTGTAGTGAGAGGCCTTGGTATTGCCCACAAGACTGATGCATGGTTTATTTTGTGATTCATCAGGAATTGGGCTCTGAACATCCTAACGTTCTTCTCTGCGTCTCAGAAACCAAATTTAGGCTACAGGACATGCAAGAAAATTCCAGATTAGGTGAGGCCAACAAGCCCATTTCTAGCCAGTAGCCACAGACAGAGAAGCAAATCCATGAACCCATAAGCACCCAGCTAACGGATGATTGTGGTTTTTTCCTCAGCTATACTTAGAGCACTTTTTGAGCTGTTTCCCATAACCTCAGTTCAGGTATCAAGTTTCTGTAAGCACTGGGGATGGGTGGGTAGTGACAAGGAATAGGAACACACTTGGATGACAGTATTTTGCAGACAGAAACTGTCAGGCCCTGAAGATGACTGCGGATCGGGTTTCCTGTGGTGTCCAAGTCATCACGTGTGCCACATACCTTGGCAAGACCTTCCATCCTCGTTGAGGGTAAAACCAGGGTTGCATGTACAAGAATAGGATCCAGGAACATTCGCACAGAGCTGCTGGCAGTAACCATAGCGACACTCATCGATGTCTGGAAAAAGAAATGCAAGCAAGGTGAGGCAGGTGTCTCTCACTGATGCTGCCCTCAGCGGGGTATCGCTGTCACCCTTCTGGAGAGAGATGAGGAAGGGAAGCTAAGGGAACCAGTGCTAAGATAGGCTCAGTTAGGTGTCAGGGGGTACTGGTGTTCTCTGTTACAAGGCTCCTTCTCCCTATAATCTTCTACCTCCTTGGTCCCTCCTAGTCCCAGGAAAACCTGAACCTATCCTGAAAGCTGTGGAAGATATTTGTGCCTTGTGTGGGATACTGAGCAAGACAGCCTCTGCGATTTCACCTTAACATTAAGATGCAACTCTGCAATTCCTTATGAACTCTTCACTGTCCTCAGGAGGGCAAGTTAGCGTCGCATATAAATAAAAAGAATACATAGTGTTGCTCCAATAGGCTCCTTGGCAGCCCCATTAACAACGACTGTGGCCTCACAAGCTTAAATTGACAAGGTTTCTCTTATATGAGGAACCAAAAGTATAAATAAATTAAAGAGCAAAGTAAAAGATACTAGGACACAGGGAGATAGATCTTTTGCAAATGGGAAGGGAATCAAGAGAGAGAGGGAGGGCAGTGAGAAGGGAAAGAAGGGGATGTAAAAAGATTTGAGATGTGTTATGTCCATGCACCAACTCCCTACTATGAATGTGATCGTTTTGTACTGCAAACATGTGCAAATAAAAATTTCTAAGATTCAATTTAAAAAAACAATGACAATGTCCAGCTCTAGGAACAGGAGCAGGCGCAAGCCAGGAAAAGCTGGATAGTGCTGCAGTGAGTACAAGGATGTGAGGTTCACTTTGGCTCCCCTCCTTGTGCCAGAGCAGACATAAAACTCTGGATAAACACATATCCTCTGAGCAGTGGCTGATCTTTCCAGAGAAAGCACCAGCACTGTGGTAAATGGGTACTTTCAGCAGTTCAACGAGTAATATGACCTCCCTGTGACACTCATCAATCTCCAGGGAGTCTGATGTCACTGGGAAAGCATGTCTCAACATCCTTGATGAGATCTGGGCTGGACAGCTCTCTCCTGTGGGAAAGGGTGCTTTGCATGAAATCAGCAGCCTTGTGGAGGGGATAATAGTCTCACCTATATGAGAACCAGCTGACCTAATTGGCCTTATCTTATCTCAACCTCCCCTGAAACTAACCACATTCCCTTCCTTGTACCCCTGTTTTTTGGAACCACCAGCCAGCCATGGCTCTGAAGGCCAGCCCAGTCCCTGTGCCTGGTTTCTACTATCTCCTTTACAAAGAACTGCACTTTCCTAGCCCACCTCAGTCCCTTCCTATTGTTCAGCTCTCATCAGAAGTCCTGTCTCATGATTCTGTGTCACCTCTGAGTCCCAGCAACTTCTGTCCTGGTTTACCCCCTGCTGCAAGGGCTGGGCAACTCTTGTCTGGAAAGCTCACTGGCTCATACAGCTGTCCTGATCCCTTCTGAGGCAGAAAATCAAGGCCCCAGGAGGCAGTGATGATCAGTCAGGACACCTTTCCATTAGGGATACTTAGGATGAAAAGTAGCCCCCTGCAAAAGTAATTCCTCCAAAGATGCACAGCAGGAGTGGGAGGTGACAGGCAGCTGTGGCAATTTCATTTTGAATAAGAAAGAAGAGTTTGGCTGAGGGAAGGAATGAATTCCACCACAATTAAGAAAGGTCTTCACATCAGATGTGAAGTGTGAGGGGGCCATGCCACGTAGCACCATGTTAGGCCTCTGTGAGCAACCTGCCAAGCCTCCTGCTCTGTAGAGGAGGATGGCTCTCCCAGAAAAAAGGGATACCCCCATTCCTAGCATCTCTCAGATATAGAAGGAATTTCCTGGTTGGACCTGGTTTTCTGTAATGGGAGCCTGTGAATCCAGGTCTCCCTTACCTCTTTAGCACCCCCTGTGGTGGAGAAAACTAGGTCAAGAAACAAGAGGCTTGGATATGAGACCCAATTTAGTTTAACTTTGCCAGAAATGTTCCTTCTCTTTGAATTTGTCTCCAAGTCTATAAAAGTTGGATGACATAATAGCTAACATCCCTTCCAGCTCTGAAATTCTACATATTCAGTTCCTGTACAAACGACTCCCTCTCACTGATCTGCTTTTGTTCAAATCAGTAGCATCAAATTTTCCATTAGAGTAGAGGTTGGTTTAAATGCACAGGGCTTGTCATATTTACCAGTGCCTGTGTGCACCCATTCTTCTGTGTGTTTCTGGGATAGAAAACCAAGCCAAGTCTAGACTGGCTTATCAGACCTCAAGAATATTTTGGACAGGGTGTGAGAGTAGACCCAAACACAGCCTCCATCAAGAAAGACTTGGAAAGAAGCACTTTTTCTTTTTTTGTTTTCATAATGTCATTTGGATCTCTTTCTCAGCCCCTCTAGTACTAACTTGCAGGCAACAGAACAATGTTTTAGATAATTTAAACTGGAAAAACTTCACTAAAGGCCCATAACATAGGAATCACACTCTAGATGTAGACATTGAAGTGACAACTAGAAAATGCTGCGAATCCATTTACTTGGTTAAATACAAATATGTGGAGAAGAAACAAAAGTTAGCCCTCTAGTAAAAAAATAAACAAAAGATGATATAGCAGATGCCAACTGCAGGGAGCAAAATTGTCAATTGGTGATGATTAATTCTTATGGGGTAAAAAGAATTACCACAACTAGTGGGGTGGGCATAGATAGCACAGGGCAGCTATGATGTGTTGGAAGGAGATGATGTCTGATCAGAATCTACTGATCCACATTTATGTACTACAGACATGTACAAATAAAAATTTGGAACATCTCCATAACTAAGGAAAAATATTCTCTTGGCTTTATATTATTTCTGACTAGGGCAGAACAACTCTCATTTCTGTAATTTCCTGGTTTAGACATAAATTGCCTAAAGATAGGAAGAAAATCCAGATAAAACCAAACTTAAACTGTTAAAAGTATATTCAAAAATTATAAGAAGCTGGGTACAGTGGCACGCAGCTGTAGCACCAGCTATTGGGGAAGCTGAGATGGGAGGGTTGCTTGAGCCCAAAAGCTTGGCACCAGCCCGGATAGCAGAATGGGATGCTGGCTCAAAAAACAAACAAATAAAATCCTATAATGATGACATGATGATGGCTGTGACAATTGATTTAAAGGGTCATGTGGACAGGGGACATAGCACAGAGGCACGGCACTTGCTGGTATGCGTAAGACCAAGAGTTTGATCTCCGGTGCCATAAAATGAAACAAAAAGAACAAAGGGCTGATGATGACGTGTGTAACTAATCTTCTGCTTTCCTCCCAAAGAAAAGGTTACTACACTTTGGCCACCCAATAAGCACATATCTCATAATATACCTGCCACTCATTAACTTCCAAGAGTCCCTGTGGACCCCAGAGAGCTGTTACCTAAGCACTGGCCTTCCAGAAGCCAGTACCCATCGGTGCAGGAGCAGGTGTACCCCCCTTCCGTGTTGATGCAGATCTGGGTGGGGTTGCACTGGTGGGAATCCGTTGCACATTCATCCACATCTGAAAGAAAGATTTTAAAGAATGTCACCTTTACCTTTCCAAAAGGCCTGGAGCTCCCAGTGCTGCCAACTGCATATTTGTTGTGGGTGGGAAACAGTTGATAATGTTGCTGGGTTACACCAAGGAGATGGAGGTGTCTCCGATAGGCACTTGTGGGACACACTGGCCTCAAATCAGAGCAGGGCAGAGCTGGTCTACTTACTGGAAATCCACCAAGGAAATGGCCAAGAAGGGAACACCTCACCTCAGGTACTTTTCTGTCATCCCATGCCACAGCTCACCAAAAGTTCATTGCCTCAACATTGCCCTTGCTTGATTTAGAAAGGCATTTTGAGTAAGTTTATTCACTTTCATGTGAAGCAGGTGTCTGCGACATACTTACTGTGTGCACAGGATTTGGCTGCTCACCACAGAGAGAGAACATAATAGAAGTAAGAGAAACGTCTTGTCCACAGAAGCTGCTATTCCATGAGCTTGATAATATTTTTTCCAGGAAAACCTTTTGATTGAGAGCTCCTGCCCCTTCCTGAAGCTTCACAGAGCCCTGAGATCTTTCTGCATTCCCAGAGCCCCCTGCACAACCCAGAGATAAGATTCTTGCATCCAGGGAAGTCCCTGCTTCTACACTGAGAGCTTCAGGGCCCCAAATCAAGTTAAATCTCCCAAGGCATCTGGCACAGGTGCTGTACACAGTCTGTACTTGAAACTGTTTGAATTGAAACATCCTTCCTTTATTCTCCATGAGGGAATTCCTGGTGTTTCATGCCTACTTCAACCTAAAGTGGGGACTTGTCACTAAATACTGTGCATCAGTGCACTCCACTCAGGTCCACTGAGTATCCTGGGTCTACCAGGCGTAGCTCCAAAGTCTTTCCTTCCCATTGGCCCCACCTTTGCCTGCAGGCATCATCCTCTTGTCCCCTACTTCATGACTTCAGGAGGGTTTGCTCTTCTATACCTTCTCCCACCTACACCAAACCAATCGTCATGCAGTTCGAAACAACAGTAAAAGCTGTGATTCGCCACGTGGTATGCCTGTTACCTCTTTTGTTACCGTATTTATGCTCACCGCCATCCAAAATGGCCATGCATCTGGGCCTCATGTGAGACCAGCTTCCCTCCTCTAAGCACGGACAGTCTCCAAAACCTGGCTCCAAGGTGACAGCACCATCATTCCTTCCCAATGTGCTGACTACGTGCAAAACTGAACACAGTGCACCAGTCCAGTTTTCAGCTGCAAGAAATCCAGCCCTGCCCTTCACCCCGTCCCACCCAGCCAGCTCTGCCCACCAAGCCAAGCCTCCTGGGGAGCTGGCAAAGAATGCTTGGCCAGCAGCCCCTCCTGCCCCAATCCATATCGAAGCCTGTGGTAATAAATAATGCCATTATTGGCCAGTGTATGTTTACATTTTCCCAGCGGGGAGTGATGGATGACAATTGTACCCTGGGAATAATGTCGCCTTAGAAATTCCTGCTTTTCTTCCTGCCTTGAGGGGAATAAAGTAAGAGAAAGACCAAAGAGGACAAAGAACTGTTAGCAAGCCGAAGTGGCAGTAGGGTCCCAAGTTTCTGTGCTTGTTAACTTCCGGTATATACAGCATCCCACAGAATCCTACACAGGGAAACCAAGGGCCCACAAGTCCCCATACTGGGTTCAGGTGGGCATAAACGATTGAACTGTACAGGTCAAGCTAAAGCATATCTTGAGAACCCGGCAAGTTCCTGGAGTTCTTTGAAGGGTGTCTCCCATCTTCGTACCTTCAAAATACATCTGGGAAAAGGCTGTATCCATTGTCAAGTTCAGCACCCTCTGAATGGACACATGAATAGCAAACATTAGCACCTTTAAGTCCCCAGACAAGCTTTCCCCAGCCAGTTAGCTGAAAAACCATGTGGGCTTAAAAGCAACCTCCGCTCTCCCAAGCAAAGTCAGTTTACACACCTTGTGGAGCTCAGAATGGGAATGTGTGCACCCTGTATTCCACAGGGGCTGAAAGGCTCACCACACCTTCCAGCTCCCAGCTAAATCCTTTACATTAAATACATTTGACTTAAACAGCAGAAGGAAAAGTACACCGAGCCACTCCAAGGGCACTCTTGGGCAGGGCTCCTCCTCTGTGTTAGTGGAAGAGAACAAGATGCTGCACCCTGGGCAACAGTCATTATTCTAACGGGCAAATGGCGTGGGGACGTCATTTCCCACAAAATTGTTAGGAAGAGTCTCTTAAGAGAAAAGAATGCTGGATGCATTTAATATTTATCCATTCATTTACTCATTCATTCTTCATGTTCTACAGTGGCTCTCTCTCTCTCTCTCTCTCTCTCTCTCTCTCTCTCTCTCTCTCTCATTCTGTGTCTCTCTCTCTGTCTCTCTGTGTGTGTGTGTGTGTGTGTGTGTTCTTCTAAACTGGCTATTAAGACAGCCAAAGTCACACATAGTCCCTCCTGCTGGGATTTTGCTGAGTGTCCTTCTGAGCCCTGGTTAGCTTTCTAGGCACTAGGAGGATTTCATCACAGCAAGCATGTCTGTGTGACCTTAGTGTCTGGAGGAGAGCACTCACTGAATTGTCTAAAGTCTAGAAAAGGCCAGCATTGCTTCTGCCCAGAGGAAATCATCATCTACATCAAGCACCACAGTGCTGCGGACCCATGAAGATCTATCTATGCTATCTGGTCTCCTTTCTGATGTCCCCAGAGTGGCCTTCTGAATCTCAAATAAGTGTTCACTCAGGAAAGTCATCAAACTTACTCAGTATCATCCCCGTGCTGTATTCCAGGAGGCTGCAGGCAGATGTGGCTCCTGGGTCTCTGGGCAGTGGGTAACACATGAGGTTCACATGGGCAGGGGTAGTTAAGGTATAAGTAAAGGACTATCCTCCAAGTCTAGTCAAGCTCTCACAGAGGCACTGCATGGAGGAACTGATCCCAGACATCACTATACACCTATCCAACAATTCTGAGGACAGTAAAATGAACAGCATCTTCCAGTCTGACTCAAAAGACAGAACAAAAAAGGACCACCACCCCAAGCTGTCATAACGTGGTACCTCTGGAGTAAGTCTTCAGTGGTCCAGTACCCCCTCTCTTTCACTGGAAGTTTTCAAAGGATTTTGTGAGTATAGTACTATTGTTTTATACCCGTTTTCTGCCCTCTTGGGAAAATATATACCACCCATTTTTCTATCCCATATATAACAGTTCTAAGCCCAATTTCAGTGTTATAACTTAGGTTATTACATAAAAATCCTTATAGGTAGACATAACAGACTTAATATAATGCTGGTAATAGGCATATGCTTTAATATAAAAAACATGAATATGTGTAACAGTTATATGAGGTATGATCAAAATATACAATAAATATATATTTTAAAAATTTTATCACAATAAATGACACATTGCCAGTAATCCCCCTCAAAATCCTATTCACCATTGCTTCCAACACACTTACCCCATCTTTCTTGCTACTTCTGAAGCAGTTCTGGAAATTCTTTTGTGAGTGTCTTTAGGAGGTTTGATTAAAAAAATATAGTGAATTCTGCTGCTGAGTGCCATCCAACTGAGAGGCAGGCTCATAAAAAACCTTGTACTGTGTCCTCATCTACCTTATTTACCTGACAGAGCTCTATACCACTTCTGGCTCTTCTCCAAAGTCAAAATGACCATGAAAGGTAAATATTTTGAATTGATCCAGGAATTTGACACAGCTACAATAGCTCAACCAAAGATACTTATGAAAGAGGGCTTCTAGAAATGCTTCCATGAGTGGCAAGAAAGATGGAATGTGTGTTTGAAGCGAGGGAGAATTTTTGTTTTTGTGTTTTTGGTACCAGGAATTGAACTCATGACCAGGCAGGTGCTATTATGATCACACTGCACATTTATTGTGCATGTTACATACATACCTGCATCTACCTTTCAGCCTTTATTCCTGAATTTCACAGGGAAAATACTTAGACTGTTTTAATAACACAAATTTTAACTGAAATAAAACGTTCTTTTTAAACTGCACAAAACACCAATAGTTCCCCTGTGCTCTTAGGAAGAGCACCACTAGGTCAAGCACCACAGTGCTGCGGACACATGAAGATCTATCTATGCTATCCACTCATGCCATTCTCCCAGCATCAAAGTTTAAAAGAAAAAAAATTCAAATTGCTGAGAACTCCCTAGCAAGTGGGTAGGAGATAAGATTAAGAACTTCAGGAGAAGACAGAGCTGTGTGTGAATCCAGATTCCTGCACTGATTACTAGGGAGCATGGAGCAAACTCCCTAACTTCTTGGATTCAAACAGGGCTATTGCAGTCTGGTTCATGGGCTGCCCCGTGAGTTTGTAAATTACCATGTGCACAGGTCCTGTCACCAATGCCCAGCATGTAGGAAATTTTGGTTCTTTCCCCTGTGGTGGGCTGTTCTTAACAGCTATGGAAAATGGAGGAAACTTGGCTTCTGCCTCCTGCAGGCCTGTTCTGGAATTCACCAAAGATGCCAAGTCCAGTGTGGAGACTCAGTGGGCTGCAAAACATGGTTAGTCTTGTGGTTTCAGCACAGCCAAATCCAGAGACTTCCCTCCCTCAAGCCCCAGCCACGTGGTGGGAGGGTGGGACAGAAAGTGGAAAAAAGGCAGGTACATTCCTTCATGGGGCCTCACTTTCTACTCTGCTCTTTGGCATCCACCAGTTGGACCATCAAGTATTTTAGAATTGTAGGCATCTAAAAGCAGAAAGGTATGCATGTCTTGTCAAATTTCACAGCAATATGAGTTCAACTTTTATATAGCTCTGATTCTTTCCTCTTCTCATACCTCTGTGCTTCAGTACTGTGAATAAGCAAGGGCTGACTTGGGAGCCCAGGTTTTTAACATTGTTGAATATCTCTGTTCTTGTGTGAGAACAGCCATCAGCCAAAGGGAAACATTCTCACTGGGTGACACTGGGAGAAGTTGTCCAAAAGTAGCTGGAAGACTACACCTTTCCAAGACCTCCACTCTTCCTTTTTTGGACACAGCAAAAGTCATTTACTTGGTACTAAATTTTTATCCAGTGAAACAACATGTTTTCCCAGTCCATTTTTGTTCCTTCCTTGCTCAAACTAATGGGGTCTGATAAGAAAGAAGAAAATAACAATGGCACATTCCTACACTTTCAAGTGAAGCCGGTTTCAGCCCTGCTGCTGGGCTGGGTCAGTGCCATTTTTCAGCCAGACAAGTCCAGCCAAGGCTGGAAGCTACACAGGATCTACTTCCCAAACACCTGCTTAATTAAAGATCTCAGCGTTTGAGAACTCACTTGTTGAATTCCTAGGACATCTGCACTCCATGTGTCTTAGTCTTGGGCGATCATTAAGAATCAGATCTTTTTATGTTTACAGCACTTTTCCCATTGCTTGATATTAAGCATGGAATACCAAAGCTTGCTCATTTTGCACCTTTAATTAGGCAATAAATAGATGGTCCATTTTCCAAACAGCAAAAAAATCTTTCCCTCTTGGATGAAACCAGCTGGAATTCAGGACCTAACCTCTCCATGGATTTTATTTTTCTATCTGTAAGTGAGAGCTTGGAGAAGAGTTCTGAAAGGCCCTTTCAAGCTGTGATCTTCTACAGAGACAAACTATGTGAGTAATGAGGATCATATTGTTTGCTTCTTGGGTAATTATTTTCATCCATGGAGTGTGTACTTGGTAAACATCAACTGACTCTAGTTGCTTTCAAAGTGGGCAACGAATTGGCCAGTGCTGTTGAACAATTGCCACTATACGGACAGCCTTTGCAGTGCCATGGGTAAGAGGAGAACACATCTTTTTATCTTTTTTGTTGTTGTTGTTTTGTACTGGGGATTGAACTCATGACCTCGGCTTGCCAGGCAGGCTCTTGTGCCACTGAGCTAAATCCTCAGCCCCAGGTCTTTTTATCTAAAGCATCATGCATCAAGATGTTGTGACAGTAAAGGGACAAGGCTGTTGATTGACAATCTGGACATTTTTTCTTAAGATCATGAGGCTTGGATCATTTATTATGATTGCAAAGCAAACATGTATGGAGCTCTAATTGGATTTCCATTTGCTAAAGTTCTTGCCACTTGTCCCTCATTAGGGAAGATTTTTGAATCTTTACAAGCCAGTGGTATCCAAATTTAGGTACTCAAGAGAATCACCTGACTATATAAAAATGTCTGGGTTGATGGTTGGCAAGTATATTATTTTCAAAGTTACCTAAATGAATCCAATATAAAACAGTTGCTGAATACCACTAGGTTAGACCAATATTCATCAGCTTTAAAGTGCACATGAACCAAAGAGGCTCCTGTTCAAATGCAGATCCTGTAGGTTCTGCATTTCTAACAACATTTCAGGCTACGCTAATACTGCTGGCTCAGAGACCAAGCTTTTTGCAGGGTTATGTTGAACTATTTCCAGCAACAATTGTTTTTGTATCCTTAAAACTTGCTTAGAGTTTCACAAGGTATTCAAGAGAGGGAGGAATTTAAGTATTTAAAAAATCAAGCAGCAATTCCTAACTAGATTCTTCTCTCTTTTAGATAGAGACTGATGGCCCTACATACCTATGGGTTCCACATTCACGGATTTGATCAATTGCACATGAAAAATTTTTGGGAAAGACTATCTGTACTGAACAGGTGCAGATCTTCTTATTGTCATTATTCTATAAATACTGTTATTAATAATTAATATTTACATAGCATTTACATTGTATTAGGTATTATAATCCATCTAGAGATGATCTAAAGTAATGGAGTATATGTATAGTTATATGCCAATACCACAATATCATGTATAAGAGACTTGAGCATATGAGGACTTTGGTCTCAGCATGGGGTACCAACTTGGAACCAATATCCATGGACTCTGAGAGGAGATGGTGTCATGGTTTTACAGATCCTGGCATAGTCTAGCCAGAGTACCTTGCTGTGGAATAGGTACCAACCACCACTATTCAATTCCACTCACAAACACTTTGGTTTCTCTTCAGGTCATATAAATCTTGTACCTTTCAATTCTACCTGCAGTGGTCAGGTGCCTGATCTGGGGCATTGTGTGCCTTTTAAAAGTCTTCTCTCCTGCTGGTCGTAGGTGGTGTTTTGAACTCCTATGAATAAATTCAATTCCCTGAATCTTAGCTAAATTCTTTAACTACTGCTCCAAAAATGATCAAAAGTGCCAAAAAGTCCAACTAGGAGAAAAGACAGTGCCTTTCCTTCAATCCAGAGCATCATTTTTAACTGAACATTTGCATATTCATAGAGTTCATGAATACTTATGAATATCTAAATGCCCTGGATCTTGAATCCTGTAATCTGCCATCTCTCCAGGTTCCTGCCCCCTGTTCCTTGTGATCAGAGCAGGCACAAGGCATTGGGTTTAATTCCCAGCAGGAGGGGGGCCATCAGCATCATAGCCTGTGATTGCCTTGTCCCCTCTCACCTAATCCCTAACTGGTTCTCCACCCCCAGTATTTTGTCTCAGTTAACAGTGCCACTATTTTCTAATATCTACGGCTACAACCACAGCAATCCTTCAATCTCCCTCTCACTTCCTATACTCACTTCCAAACAATCCAATTGGAAAACTGCCAGATCCTTCTCTCTTTATGCCTCTCCCCACTCGCTAAGACTCCTGGGCCTGTCTGTCAGCCTCCAGTCCCTCCCTGCTGCATATGCAACCAGCACCAGCTCCAGAACAGCCCAAAACATAAAAATAGCCCTATGGCTCTGCTACTCAAAATGTACATCCCCTCCTGAGAGACCTCAGGGCATTCTTTTTACATATGAGCACCCTGACATGTCAAGCATATTTCTACCCAACCAGGCACAAAGCACAGAGTTCACACATTATTATACGATTAGCCTTGTGCAGCTCTAACTACAACTCAAATTTATTAAATGCAGGCAATTGGCTTTATTTATATTCACATCTTATATTCACACCTAACATGGTGCTTGAGACACTTGATATGAACTCTATTTGCAGTGAAGATGCTTCCTTCTTAGACCTTTCTGAAGGCAAAATAGGAATTTTAGCCAAGACACTTGACCTCACAACAGACTGGTTCAGCCCTTTGTGAGGCTTACATCTCATTCCCATGGGATAAGGGCTATCTGTTAGATTTTTGCAGATGATTCTAGCTCAAGCAGAGCCTCTGGCTGAAGTTTATAGTGCTCGGAGGACAATTCCCACTCTTGCCATGGCTCCAGGCTGACTTGAAGTGTTCTCACCCTCCAGACGCTTGGACACACCATGTATGTCTTTGTCTGGGCTGCTATTTTCTAAGAAAACAACAGGTTAGTTGGGCATGGTGGTTCTTGCCTATAATCTTAGAATTCTGGGAAGCTGAGGCAAGAAGACTACAAGTTTGAGTCCAGCCTGGGCAATTTAGTGACTTAGCAAGATCCTGCCTCAAAGTAAAAAAATAAATAATAGCCAGGGAGGTAGCTCAATGTGAAGGGGCCTGGGTTCAATCCCCAGTTCTGGAACAACAACAACAAAAAGGATAGGCTGGGTGGCCTAACCACTCACAGTTCTGAAGGCTGGAAGTCTAAGACCAGAGTGCCTGCATATCTGTGTCTGGGGCAGATCTCATGTTGGAGAGCAAGAGAGCTCAGGACTCTTTACCCCTTGTAAGAAAGCCAATCTCATCTCAGATGCTCCACCCTCACCGCTTCATCCAAATATCTTGACCTCTTCAATATCCCTAATACTGACACATTGGGGATCAAGATAGAAATTTAGGGCTGAGGAGAGGACCCCAAACATTCATGGCAATGTGCTTGGCCCAGTGTCATACATTACATTTCCTCTTTCCTCCCTGAGAACTTGACATCTCAACGAGAAAGAAACAAATTTATTCTCTACAAGAACAGAAGGGAGGAACGTCAGGGAAAGGAAGAAAAAAAAATACACCTTCTTGGCCTGAAAATCACATCAACAGGATCTCTTAGGGCACAATGAGGACAGCCAATCAATTTTTTCATCTGGGACAAAACCCTCAGCTGGTCATGAGAATACCCAGGTGTGCAAATTCACCCCGAAAGATTAATCAGCCAGGAGCAGCAACCAATATTCCCTGTTAGAAATTCGCAGGTGCACTCTTCCCACATTGGGAGCCGAAGACTCTGATGTAAATGATTCCCTTACTGTGTCACCAGGATGACCCTGTGTATGTCAGTGACCTTTTTGCACAGTAACCTCCACATCTCTAAAACGCAGTCCCATCTCTGGCTAGATGAATGGAAGGACAGGCTGCACACAAACGTGTGCAGAGTGAGCCTGTGAGACATGGTGCCTGAATCGGGGAGATGGATGCTGGACAATGACGTAGGGGAATGGTCCTCATGTATGTCCATTTCTGAAACCCATAGTTTCCTGGGATGAGGGTGGAGAAGCGACAGAGGATTCTTTCAACATGACAAGTTTCAAGAAATAGAGCAGCAGGAGCTTAACAGTTTACACATTTTATCCAGAGACCAACCCACTCTGTGGGTCTCCTTTGCTGTCCCCAACCCTCTGCCCTGGTAGGGTTCAAGGATCTCTGACTCTGGTCACTAGCAGATGACCCTTGGATGTCAGAGGATAATGGTCCTCTGAGGAGGTGAAACCTCAGGGGTAAGGGAAGAGATGGGAATGTGGGCAGCATGGTGGTGGGGAGAGGAAGAGCATGGGGAGGCCCAGGAGACCCCCTCTGATGGGAGAGCAGGGGCCACAGGTTTCAAGAGTGGTGAAGTGAGTGCCACACCCATACAGAGCACACGGTGGCAACAGCCACACCCTGATTCCTGTCACCCTTTGGACTTGGTAAGAGTTGGATTACTTCCCTTGAATCTAAAATAAATATTTGAACTGAATAACACTTTTCAGGATTGTGCATTCACCTGGGAGCAGGTGCTGTCCCTTCCCACCAGCCCTGGGGCTTAGCTGCAGCTCTGGGCTTTCTCAGTTGGGGAGGCAGGAGGTTAAGGGTCATGCTACTCTGACCCTTCTCCGTTATGAAGGACCCACACACAAGGCCCAATGCCAACAGTGCATCTGTTTGGGATTCTTCTTTGCCACCCACATTTTCCTTGGGCCAATATTCTCATAGGCTCCAGGCGCCAAGATAAAATGACACACAGGCCATGTTTGTTTACAGCCTACTAGAGAACACACAAGAGAGATTCTTTCAGTATGGCAAGTGTCATGCTAGGGAGATGAGCAGAGCATCACTAAGAGGAATTGGCCTCTTGGAGTAGAAGACATTTGGGTGAAGCTAGAAGGTAACATGGCAGAGACCCTATTGTCCTCCAATATCCATGCTCCCAACCAAAGACTACATTTTAAACTTCCTTTACAGTGAAGTATGGCTACAGGGCAAACTTCTGGGTAGTGGAATATAATTAAAAGTGTTTAACATCTGAATCATACTGTCGTTCCTCTGCTGGGATACAGTTGTGATGGCAAGAGCTGGAGCAGACATCTCTTGGATCCAGAGATGAAAGCCACACATTGAGCTACCCTACCAGCCCTAGTGGAATCACTTGCCACTAAATTGTAGCACAAGACAGAAAGAAAATTCTCTTATATCTAAACAATGTATTGAAGGCCTCTTTGTCATAGTAGCTTAGAGTGTATTCTACAAATTAGCAGGAATTAGTCAAAAAGAACAGCACAGACAGGGTCCCAGAGGCATGAGAAGCACAGAATATTCAGAGAGCTAAGAGCAATGGAACTTGAGCAGTTAGCACACGTGGCCAAGTGCAGGAAGTTCTGGGCCGGAGCCAGCGTGTGGGATGGCAGCCCATTAGTAAAGGTGTCATGTGCCAAGCTAGGTTAGCTAGGGGAAGGGAAGGGGAAGGAGAATGAAACCAGAAAGAAATGGAAAAGAGAAAATAAAAGAAAACAAAGAGGCAGATGAGGGAGGAAAATAGGATGGGAGACACAGAGAGAGAGAAAGAGAAAGAAAGAAAAATAAAAACATAGCTGTTCCTTTCTGCATGTGGATAATGGGTCTTAGTTTTGGGGACTGTTTTCTCTAGTGAGACCCTTCAAACATCCTTGCCTTTTTCAGTTCAGCAAGAACTGGCATTGAGTTATGTTTTGATGAGTTTATTTCCACTGGAACAATTTGACTTTTATACTAAAACAAAAAGCCACAGTAAGGTGAGTCCTTCTCCCTCAATTTATCCCTTGACACTAAAGGGTGGGGTCCAGAGTCTGCTATTAACTGCCTCCTTGGTTGGGTTCTTATAAAAGCAAGACAGTAGGAGGAATGGAGAAAATTCTAATAAAAACCACTAAAACCATCTGACCCAATGTGCTTCCTCAGTGGCCACACCTTTCTGTTCCCCTAAGTCACTGTGCTCACACCTGACATTGTCCACTCCACTCTATCAGGCTTCCATCTCCAATGCTGCCCTCACGAGGGCCACTGGGGACCTCCTCAGTGTCAAACCCACCAAGTGATTCTTTCTCAGCCTTCTCCTTTCACACCTTCTGGACAGCATTTGGCACAGCAAACCCCTCCAATCTTCTTTAAATACCTTCTTCATTGGTCTCCTGTGATCCCACTCTCCCTTGCTTTGGGGGCTTCCCAAAGCCCAGCCTGATAGCCAGTGTGGTCAGGGTGCCACACAAACTCAAGCCTTTTTATTTGAGCCTAGTCTGGTCTTGACTCACATAGCTGGCCCTGAAGAGACAAGTCAGTAAACATGTGCTGAACTAAAAAATGCTGCTGGTGGCAGAATTGTACAGCTGGGAAGAATTTAGGAAGCATCCAGTCCAGTGTTTTTCCTTAAAGAATCTAGAAAGATTCTAGTCCAATGTTTCTCCTTCCTGGCTATACACTGGAATCACCCAGGAAGCTTGTAAATCTGCCCTTTTCCAGCTAAGTCACCTTCTGTTTTTATTAAATATTTTGGGCATCACCTGCGAAAACTTCCCTGTCTTATCACCAAGGCAGGTAGACTGGGCCTGTTATCCATCCAAGGTCATGATCCCTGGGTCACACTGAGCAGAGGGGTACTCAGTGGTTTTCTCTGTCTCCTCTAAGGACACTGATCTTTTGTCCAAGATGGGATTTGAGTCAGGGATGGGAACAAGGCTGCCCTGGACTGTCATTCTTATGAAAATGACTTGAACCTTAGAAGAAGGAATGCAGACCTCAGTTCTTCCCTCTGCCCATGGTGCTGCCTGCTGTAGGGAGCGCAAAGATGGAGGGATTAGAAGGAGCATACACCCAGGTTTCTGTGAGGCATGCCAGGGACAATCAGACATACAGTGAGTTCTCTCCCATGAAACATGAGCTCCTCAGGGGCAAAGACCATATCTTAATCCCTTCCACATCTCCATACGGTACCTGAGATATTCAGCTTATAATAACAGGTAACAGAACACTTGTGCAAGGCTTAGCATGCACCAGCCAATATAGTGCACCCTTCACGTATACAATCTCATGGCATCTACCCAACCACTGTACAAGGTTGGTACTATTCGTGCCTTTCGCAAGTAAGGGAACTAAGACATGGACAGACTAAATAACATATCCAACAACTGCAGCTAGCCATTGATGGAGCTGCACTCACCCATTTCCACCACAGGAAACCCTCATGTGACTAAATGAACAACTCCCACCCCACCCCACCTTGCAGCATGCGGGAAAGGCTGGTTGAAGTCACTGTCCATAATCACAAGACACAATGCGGATGAACCTTGCCGACATCATGTTAAGTAAAAGAAGCCAGTCACGAAAGACAAATACAGTAGGTTTCCACTTAAATGAGGGTAGTCACATTCATAGAGACAGAAAGTGGAATGGTGATTACCAGGGGCTGGGGAGGGTGGAAGAGTTGTAATGGGTACAGAGTTTCAGATTCACAAGACGAAATTCTTAGATGAAAATGAATGCACTTTTCACTGTTCAACTGTGCACTAAAAGATGGTAAATTTTATGAGACACATATATGTCAATATACATATATGTACATTTGACAATAAAAAAAGTTAGTATGTGTAAATCAAAGCCACTGGATTTCATTCCAAGTGTTACAAACTATTCTTACACTAAGAGGTAACTGACCTGCGATCTAAACCAAAACCCCATGAAGAGTACAGCAGGCATCCTGCCCCGCCCCATCACCTCCAAGAAGCTCAACTTTTCATCCCAAAGAGGGATGGGGTGGGGGTGGGGAGGCAGCAGCAGAAAACAGATGGGGAGGGAAGTGAGAAAAAAGAGGTCTGGGCTATGATATGGGGTCCCTCAAGCTGAGCCCCTCTTACCTCAGTTCAATGCATGAAAGGATGCGAACACAAAGGCTTTGGGGTCATGCCTGGCTCAAATCCTGATGCTTTTTTCTTTCTTTCCTTCTTTCTTTTCTCTCTCTCTGTCTTTTCTTTTCTTTTTTTTTTAATCTATGCTGTTTTTAAACAAGATCTGCGGGGTTTGTTTGTTAGTGAGTCCCTACAAGCCTTGACATCCTCATTTATGAAGGTAATGACTGATGACACTTAACCCGTGGGGTAAGGAGCATATGTAAGTAAAGTCCATAAAATAGCACCAGATACAGAAAATGGCCCTCAGATAATGCTGATTACAACTTCAGGCTAAGAATCAGGAGGAAGAAAGGAAAAGAGGAGAGGGGGAGGAAGGGCCATCAACCAGGTTCATGTCCAGAACTGGCTCTTCAGTGGCCTTCAGGAGAGTCTTCCACATGCTGTCTCTGCTCCCGGAGGCCCAGGTCTGGAACTCCTGCATCTAGAGGCTGATAAATCCAGTCAGCTGCGGCCCAGGTGAGGGCTTTGCCCTCACCACACACGCACCTCCTTCTGTTCTGCAGGCCAGGCTGAGGAGGCCCCCTGCAGGGCGCAAGAGAAAAAGGCGTCTGGTGGCTGGACACACACACAATGTGCAGGGCCAGGTGCTGGCCAAATACAGAGAAAACATCTGGAAAAGAGAGAGCGGGATGCCTCACCTGATACCTCTTTTAGAAGTCTTTGGGAGCACAGTGATGTTACCTCCTACTCTCTGTTGGGACCCTGCCACGTGTTTTATAAAGTTTCTATTAATATTGTTTCTATAAACATTGCCTATAGTGGACATTATTACAAATATTATTATATTATATAGGTATTGTTACAGTCTACACATTGTTACAATATAAAAAGTCATTACAATATATAGATGTTGTTATAAGTACAAATACTGTGACAGTTCCTTTGAAATAAGAATGTTCTAGTGTTTTCCCCATGGACCCTTTTCAGGGCCTTAGGGAAAGGCAGAGGGGCTAATAATTCAGTCTTCTCTCCTTAATATGCCAAAGCAGTTATTGATTCCAAAAAGGAGAAAACACTCTCATCAAAGTAACTGTTAATTCCTTCCTCCCTTCAGTTAATCAATGTAATTGACTAATGTAGAGTGGATTTATAATCTTCACTCTTTGTCTTCCAATACTCTGATTTCAGGGTGAAGCTTTTCTCTCTCTGCACTGTATTTTCTTAGGCGATTTTAAGAGAAAACTCTCTAATTCTCTTAGGTGTTACTGGCTTGTTATATAAGGAACAAAAATAAAGTAGATGTGATTAGTGTACACAGGACAGGACAGGACAAACAGTACATATTAAGAACTTAACTGTCCCACAGCTAACTAGGTTTATGTCAGTTTCCCCATTGTATTCTGCCTGAATTTGGGGGATTTGATGAGGCAGGAGAGTCCACTAGAAGAAATTCTGCCTTAAATGTGTTTATAGAATCATTGCCACTACAGAAAAAAAAATTGCCTTTTTCTGAGTTTTATAAAGAATGAGAGAGCTACTGTCTAATCTATGGTATATTAGAATGAATCTGAAAGAGTCATATTAGAGTTTTGCAGGCAGCCACTTACAGAGTCCACAGTGTCTGTTTCCCAGCCCAAGAACAAGATGATGAGCAAGAGACAAGCAACTTTGATAATTTTACTGGCCATTATATTTTGGGTGCTCATAAAAAGCAAGGCAGCTTTGGAATATGATCTGGCTGGTGGGATTAGACAGTTTTTCTAAGCAGGAAGACATAATTATATTAATCGTTGGTGAATACACTTTCACTCATCTGTCATTTATTATATCAGTAAATATTTACCAAACTACTGCTATGTTCTTGGCATAGGGCTCAGCACTACGGATACCAAAATGAGTAAATCATATTCCAAACAAATTTCAAAGGCTCAATATCACACAAATCATACTCTCTGATGGCACAGCAATTAAGTTAGAAATCAATACAAAAAGGTAAATTGAACTCCCATAAACATGTCTGCTTTAAGAATTCACCATTAATTAAATCATGGCCCATAAAAAGTAATCATAAAGGAAACTGTAAAATTCTTATAACTTAATAGCAATGAAAATACTGTATAATTATGACATGTTAGTCAACAATAAACCAACATATAAGATTATAATGAAGCTGAAAAATTCCTGCTACCTTATACTTTTACTGTACCCTTTAAAACTTTAGATATATTTAGATACACAAATGCTATTGTGTTACAATTGCCTGCAATGTTCAGTAGAGTAACCTGCGGGACAGGTGTACAGCCCAGGAGCAATTGACTATACCACATAGTCCAGATGTGGAATAGACTGAACCTTCCAGGTGTGTGTCCCTGTGCTCTATGATGTTTGCACAATGATGATATTTCCTAACACCACTTTTCTCAGAAAATAACCATTGTTAAGAGATACTGTATACCCAAACTTGCAAGAAACACAGGAAAATATACACAGTGTTAAATGCTGATCTTAGAAAATAAGAAAGGCTTATAATTCATGAGTTAAGCACATAGCCTGAGAAATTAAGAAAGGAACCAAGAAATCCAATACTTAGAAGATAATAAAAAATAATGAGATACTAGCAAAAAAAAAAAAAAGTGGAATGAGAAGTAAAAAGAAAGAAGAAATAGAGGGAGCCCAACAAAGTTAGAAACTGATTCTCTGAAAATGGTTATAAATTAAAATGACTCAGTAATATTTTTTTTCTTTGAGAAAAGTCAGAACATGAAAATAGCAATGGAACTATAGATGCAGCAGAGATAAAAAAAATAGTACAAAGAGTGCTATGGAAAAGTTCATCCAGGTAAGACTAAAGACCTAAATGGATAAATTCTTAGAAAAACATCTTTGTAAAACTGACATAACAAGAAATAGAAAGTCCAAATAGTCCAATAACTGTAAAGAATTTATATTAGAAGCTAAAAATCCTCATAGACACATACAAAATCAGATCTTATTCATCATATGGACAAATTCTAATAAAATTTCTATAAATAGATCATTTTAGTCTTCCAGAAAAGACTAAAATAGAAAAGAAAGAGCATTTCACTTTATCAAGCTGATATAGCAAAATCAACAACAGTAATTCAAAAAAGGAATGTGAGAGGCCATTTGTAAACATTGATGACACAAACCCTAAACAAAACATTAGCCAAACAAGTTGGGCAGTACCTTTTTAAAAAATTATGCTATATCATGATGAAGTTGGTTTTCCTAGAAATGAATATTAAGGTAGTTTAGAAAGAAAATATATCAATGTAATTCAGCATAAGCAGATTTTTTTAAAGTTTATAGTTATCTCAATACTGGCAGAAACCTTTTCTACCTATTAACATAAAACATCCATTCATAATTTAAATAGCAGCCGCCTCCACCACCACCACCATAATGAAACTAGGCAAATTTCAATGAAACTATGGTGCACACTTGTAATCCAAGCACTCTGGGAGGCTGAGGCAGAAGAATAGCAAGTTCAGGGCCAGCCTGGATAATTTAGTGACTTAGCAAAACTGTGTCTCATAATAAAATCTAAAATTAGGCTAGGGATGTGGCTCTGCGGGCAAATAGAACAGAAAGATAGAAAACAGCTCTGGACACTTGGTAGGCAAGCTGGGGGCATCACAGAGTAGTGGGGAGAACAGGGGCTATTCAATAAAAGATGTTAGAGAACTGGAGATTAACCAAATGGAGAGAAGTGAAACCCAATCCATCATTTTACCATGTACACAAACTCCAAATGGTTTCCATTGGTATAGGAAGCCAAAGTCTTAATGTTTGTAAAAGATAATGGCAAAAAATATATTCATGATCTAAGAGTAGGAAGATATTTCTTGAACAAACTAACACAAAGACACTAACTACAAAAAGGCAATATTTACAAACTCAATTGCATCAAAATTTGGAATGTCTGTTGCTCAAAAATGCTGTCAAGATACTGAAAAGATAACACAAATTTGGAGAAGATGTTGACAATCTATTTGACTTTTTATATAAATCTATAACATTAAAAGGAATAGACTCTAAATATATAAAGAGCTCATTCAAATCACAAGCATGTAAATGACAGAAAACTCAAAAGAAAAATAGATGAAAGATAATTTCACGAAGGGGGAACAAATTGCCAGTAACTTTATTAAAAGGTAATTAACTTCATTTGTAGCCTAGGAAGCACCATTATAAGAATATAGGCCAGGGGAAACATTTTACAACCATTAGATGGGCAAAAATTAAGACGTTTGTTAATGCCAAGTGCTGGTGAAATTGTGGGTTGAAATAAATCCTCATGAATTGCTGATTGCTGGGTAAACTGGTACAACTCTTCTGGAAAAGAGTAAAGCATTATTTTGTAAAGTTGAAATTACCATAACATGCAGCCCACCAGTAAAAATAAATAAATAAATAAACCTAAAAACAACCCAACTCTCTTCTGACCAACGAATGACTCAATAAGCTGTGGTAGAGTCTTGTCTCATCTCCCAGTGGAAAAGTGTACAAAAGCAAAGAATAAACTGCAGCCGCGTTCAGCACCATAGAAGGGAATGAGGTTGAAAGAAATCAGCGAGTCTCAGGAGACCCTGGAAGGGGCAGAGGGTGCAAATGTGGAGCAGCACATACCGATACTCCAGCACGGGTCCCTAGGGCAGGGGCTGGCTTCTCACGCACGCACAGTTAATAGGTTTTCTTCCAGCCTATGTGTAAGTTACACCCAATTCGTGTATAGGTCATATATTGTGGAAGCCCTTTTAATGGTTTACTGGGTTTACTGAGACTGATGGAATAGCTACAATATACACTGATAAATACAATGGGGTAATTTTTAAAAAATATTCCGGAAATACTTATTTCTGCAAGTTTTCTAGGAACTGAAGACTCCACTGCATCACTATTCACTCTGTGAACCAGGCAGGGCAGGAATTGTTATCTTCACTTTACAGGAAAGAAAACTGAAATCCAAGATCACACAGCTACTGAGGGGCAGAGCTGAGGTCCCCTTTCCCTGTCCTGTCCCTTTCCCTGAGATCTTTCAGTGGTTGCTTCTACTTTCAACATTTGCAGGAAAGACTTTAGGCAACTTTTGATTCTCCAGTACTGAGTACTTAGCATGATTCTGCTCCATTTCCAGAAAAGCCTAACCTAATTGCTTAAGATTTTCTTTCACAGTCATGCCAGAGGCATTCTCCTGGGTCATCATCCAGATCAAAGTTTCTTAGAAGCTATCTTGTACTTTATAAGTGACCAGAAGGACTTTTCCCCCTGAAGGTAGAAGTTTTCCTAATAAAACTTTGCTTAGGGAATTTATGGCTACATACAGCTATGTATTTTGCTTATTGAATATCTCCCACTGTCACTTGCTTTGTATACATTCTCACCATTTTATCGTCACAGAAAAACCTATGAGATGAGCATTACTCCCATTTTACAGATTAACCCCCCCCAAAAAAAAAACAAAGCCAGTAAATCAAAATTTACTATAACAAAAGAGTCAGGAGACAAAAGAATTCCAACAGTTCTGCACAAGCGAGTGGAACCAACAAAATCACAAAGCCAGGTCTGTCACCACATTAAAACAAAATGAGGTTAGTGACACACGGGTGCTTTGATGTGGGGTGTGATGATGATGACAATTATATGTGGTAATAATCTACCAGTCCTGGCTTTTTATTTTTAAAATTTTACCCACTAAGGGCAGGAGAAAGACAAAGACAACAACACAAAAGAATTTAAGCAAGGTACTAGGTATCTTTCCTTGATTCAAAGCACAGTGACAGTGTGATATTTCTATGAAGAGGATTCATGGTTTCGTCTTCCAGATGACTTTTAATGAAAGGGAGAGTTAGTTGTCTTCAAGGGGCAGGAGAGCAGCATAGATGATGGCTCCAGATCCCTTTCTTTACTGGTGATCAACCCCTAGTGTCACAGATGTGTGTGTGAATGGCTGAATCAGCTGGTGAATGCATCCTTTGTTATCTGTCCTTGATGGCCCAGAACAAACCGGCACCCCTGTTTCTTTTGTTTTTATGGAAGCCAGGATGCCAGGTAAAACTCTTGCTCACTTACCATCCCAACATATCTCATTTAGTAAGAACACCCCAATTTACTTTCTTGTACTTGCAGTCCATAAATTCCAGGAAACTTTAAACCCACTGCTGCCTCCCCAGGCGCACTTGTGACACAGATTTGTTAAATCAAAGCCCCTTAGTTTGTTGGTCCTAGTGATGAATTCAGGGATGAGCGTGGCTGCTGGAGCCTGACTAGGTCCTCATTCTAGTGATCTGGGATTGAGGCCATTTCACTGGGTTGCTAAAGTGATCACACAAAACCCTGAGCTTCTGTGAACCACCACTGAGGCAGCCTGTTCTGAAGAGGAAGAAGACTTGGTACAGGAGATAGGAGGAGAACTGAGAAAAACCAAAGACTGAATAACAGTGCTTGAGCCCCTGAATCCTGCCTTGTCTGGAGCTTGTTCTACTCCTGGACTTTTCAGTTATGAAAAAGAACAAACTATGTGTGCCATTTCCTTATTCTTTCAATCCACTTTGAGCTAGGTGTCTGTCATTTGTAACACAAGCAGTTCTGATCACCAGTGCTCCAAGTTGAATCAAACTTCCCTACAGCTTTATTGAACCCAGAGTTCTAATGCTTTCACTTCATCAAAATCCAAAGCCCTGGTAGTAACTAATGACGTGTTTTGTTTTAAAAAGTCAGTATGGAGAAACCTGTGCTGTGTTCCTAGAAATCTCTGCACAGTCTGAAGTTTGAATACTACGGTCTGAAGTTGTCCTTCCTGACCTTGGTCGTGTTGAGATGAATGTGTCAGATGTCTTTCAAGCACCCTGGTATGAGCAGAGGTAACTGGCCCAAGGACACAGGTATCTGAAGCCCCTACCGATCACCCCAAGAGCTGAAAGGACCATACCCAGGCACCCTCACATATACCAGATCTAAAGTAAAGGTAGAGGAAAGGAGGGGATGCTTCAGAGAAAATCCTCACTGAGTCTTCCCTCAACAAGATGGAGGACTTGCCCTAGGTGACAGCACAACCTCCATTCTCTGTACACCATTCTGGAACAAAGTGTTTTTAAGTTATGAGCATTTTTTTCCCCCCAAAATCAGCTTGGTGAAGGACAGCTATTTCTGCAGAGTCAGGCTCTCTGGGTATGTGGCTCTGGATTCGTGGGAAGGAACCCGAGCTCTGCTGAGATTACTTTCCAGCAGACCTGGACGTTCAGCCAAGAAATGAGGGTGGGGGGAGAGGCAGAAGGTGTCTGGGTTGGGGCGGAGGGAGGAGTAGCCATAGAGCTGGCCAACAGAATGCCATTATTTAAGAAGTGATTGAAGAATTTCTTCAAAGCTGGCCCAAAGAGTCATTCTGTTTGAACTCTGGGAGTTTAAGAATGCTGAACACCCAGTCTGCGGATTCTTCCGCTGACCCACAATGGCCAAAGGAGGGTGAAGGATGGAAAGAGTTTCTTTTCTTTATAAATTCAGTAGCTCTGCTCTGTTGATGAATGCAAAGAATCTAAGGAAAGCCTTGGTGCTGTTGCTGTTTTCTAACTACCTCATCTTCCTGTTTACCCAGTACTTATTACTCAACTTTCTTGGACAGCAGATCTTTCAACAAGCCAGCAAATGTTACAGACCTCTCTCTGTGTGAGACAGAGGAGAAAGACACAAAGATAACTAAGAGGTCAGGCTTTAGTGAGCAGAGAACACAGACACATTTTTAAGTCTAAAAGACATAGTGATAAATGTCCCAATAGAGGTACCAGCAAAACATTTTGGACTTCCAGTGTGAGGGCAGATTGCAATGGACTTTGGATGGGGACAGTAAAGATCTAAGGTCTCCTACAAGAAATGACAAATGACTGGGTCACTAAGGATAAGAAAAAAGAATGCTGTTCTCAGTGGCCCTGCTGAGCTGAGAATACCTGCCAGAGGAAAAGGGTTGTGTTTTGTGTTACAGGGAGAATGACATGCCTCCAAAATTCATACATTGAAGTCCTGACCATCTCAGAATTCCATCTCAGAATATTGAAATCCATCTCAGAATGTGACTGCATTTAAATAGGTCTCTTCAAACAGATAATTAAGCCAAAATTGGGTTATTAGAGTGGGTCCTAGTCCAATATAACCAGTGCCCTTCTAAGAAGAGGAAATGTGGGGACAGATACGCAGAGGGAAAATGACGAGAAAATAAGGTTGGCATAAGGCAAAGGGAGGAAGAATCCTACAACAGATCCTTCCTTTGCAGCTTCCAAGAGGAACCAACCCTGCCAGTACGTCGATCTTGGATTTGTAGGCTTAAGAACTGGGAAACAATACATTTCTGTCCTTGAAGACACCTAGTGACTTCATAGCAAACAAGAACACTGTGCAGACTTCCCTGAGCACCTCCCACCTTGTAGGCTGTGTCCCAGGCTTGCAGAGGAGGCTGGACTGCTCCAGCCTCTCCCTCCCTGTCTGCTCTCAGGGCTCTTGTTGACGAGACCCTATTAGTACACATGTGGCTCTTGGGGCTTGATTTGGAACCCCACATCCTCTTCTATGCAGTCAATAGGCTGCCCTGGAATGTGATCCTGGCAAGTCTTTCTCCTCAAAGAGCCAAGGCCAAGCCCACTATCTCCTGTTTTCTTGACTCTCTATCTTATTAACCCCATTTGTGGCTTGTCTTCCTGCCTGGGCCTCCTGGTCTACCTTTTGTATCTCTGGAAGGAGAGAAGGCTAGCAGCCAAATGTATTCAATTTGGAACTATTTATCAATCTCAGATGTAGACAAAACAGCTGAATGCTTACAGAGAGGATTAAACTCAGCATGTCCACGTAGTGGGTTGAGTAGAATTTTATGAAACTAGACTCCAGATAAAAAAGCTAAAGCCCACATCATGAGCCCACTTTAAGGACACAGACTTGAGATATATTATGTACATGTGACAAATCCACACAAGAACTGTAAACATTATGTGCTGCAAACATGTAACAAAATAAGAAGGGGGTCAAGACCTGGGAGGAAGGGAAAGGCAGGGAAGGAAAAGGGAAAAAACCACAAGATATGTTATGTATATATACCAACTCCCCACAAGGAACATAAACATCATGCACTACACACATGTATTAACCAACTAAATCTTAAAATGTTTGCTACCTCTTCCAGGAGAGTTGCCATGGCTCTGGAGTTCTACAGTAAAAAAATAAAGAAGTAAAAATGTCTCAAAAAATACATACCTTTTACTCCCAGGTTCACTTTATTCTCAAAAAACTACTTAAAACAGGAGAGTTAACAGAGGGCAACGGAATCAGAGATCCCATCCCACAACTGTCAGTCTGAGAGTCTATATTGGTCACTGATATCCCAACTACTTCTCAAAGAATGAGGATCTCTTATGGTATCTAGGTGTCTCACCCCCAAAGCCTCATGTAGTCATAGGTGGGGCTTTTTCTGAGGTGCTTGAACATAGTGTGTGACTGATTCATGGTGCAATGCTAGAGTGGGTAATAACTAAATCAATCCACTGATTGGCTTGGTACTACCCTAATCCCAGTAGCCTAAATATAATATAAGGACAGAAAAAGGCTTGTTTGTCCCTTGCTTGCTTTTCTACCTTCTGCCTGCCATGGATTGTTTCTCCTCTGTGATGCCTATCTGCCATGCCACCCTGCCTTGGAGTCAGCTGACTATGGAATGAAACCTCTGCAAACTGTGAGCTAAACAAACTTTTCTTCCTTTTAACTTTGGCTGTTGAGCATTTTGTCTCAGCAACAAGAGAAAGTAACCGAAACTGGATCTAAACTCATCTTACAGATCATTCTCAGACCACAGCCCAGAAATGATTCGACTAAGCTCTTTCAGCTGCTGAGTTCAATCTCTTCCCATAATACAACATCAGTTAAGAATGTAGACTTTACTTCAGCTCTGCAAATTGCCTGGTATGTGGATCATATACAACTTACATCAAATCCTTGGTCTCTAGATTTCTTGATTGAACTATACATTTCCCTTCTCTGTGAAGGGTCCTCAGAGTAGAATTAGTCACTCCCATGAAATTTAGTGCATGGCGGCCAGGTTGTGGTCTCTGCAGGAGCTGGAAACTCTCCTCCTAAGCTGCCCCTCTACTGGGATTCCAAAGATTCCTCAAAGAAACCTTTCTCCCAGTGGAAGGATGAGGGAGGGCCAGACTGGTGCAAGCCTGGTCAAGATGTCCCTGGTCACAGTAACATCATCAAGGTTTCTATAATAACCTCAGGTTCATTTTCACCTCCCTTTTGTCTGGAAAGATAAGATTTTATGGTTAAAACCTAAATGTGGCCAGGCAAAATTTCAACTTTCTTCTTCTGAAACTCAAGAGTAGGTGGCCTCCAACACTGTGGGCTCTCAAAGTACTACTCGGAGAATTATGAGATGTATTCTGTGCAAGTCAGTCATACAAATCTTAATTCACTTACCCAGAAAGTTCCTGAAAGGTTGAGGTTGTGGGGTTTGCACTGGACTGTAGATTTGTTTCTGAGGACATGTAGCTGATAAGCCCAAGATCAAAGTTTCTTCTCTTGGTGCCAATCTACTGGTCATAGGAAAACCCTGCCCTACAGCCACATCCTGTACTACCCCACCAACCCTGGCCCTAGTCAGCTCTCCTTCAATTACCTGCCATTTGTCCCGAGGGAGAGGAAAGAGGATGCACTCCTACTTCCCCTGTGCCAGTGAGTGGGTAGATGGGGTACAAGTCAAGGTTTAATTACCACACAGAGATGTAGCAGCTTGGAGATCCAGGCCTAGCCAGACATCTTGGGCATTGGCCCTCCTCGGACTCACAAAATCCAATTCATTGCCTGGGATTTTATGGAAATTGTTCAAGCAGTCTATGCACAAAATCAGTAATGTCTCTAAGAAAAGGATCATGAATGAAAAAGTCAAACAAAAAGGTAGAGATAGTTCTGGCAGAAGAATCTGTTTAGGAGGTCTGAGGCAAGGAATTTCCTAGAAACACTTCTGACTATGTTCCTACCATACTAGTTAACCTAAGAGGACTCTTGGCTTTGTAAGAAGCGGTGTTTTACTCTGCTGCCTGCAAACCCAATCCAGGTGCTATACAGGCAGTTCCAGAGTTTACTTAGCACTAGGTCACTTCCTATTGCAAAATCAGAGCCACATACAGCTCCACCCCCAGTGCCCCTTTCCCAGAGGGACTAAGTAAAGTGCATAGTTATGCTCAAGGTTAAAGGAGGGATTGAATTGGTCTGAAGACACAGAGGTGATATAATTATGAGGTGTTCTGCCCCAAGTGAAAAGATCCTGTCTCCAAAAGCTACCTGTCTCCAGCAGTCACTCTTCTACTGACTGTCATAAGTACCTGGTCATGCTGAGTGGTCAGGGCTGGAAGAAGCCTTGGAAACTATAGTTCAGCTTCGTTTGTATGGATAGAAATATGGAGTTCCAAAGAGAAGAGATCAGAGCCTGCCTATCTCATGAGCTTGTTGCAGTGCTATGACTAGAGATTAGAACAAGATCCCCATCAGAAATCTCCTTTAAACAGATAGAAATCTCATTACATTCCCCCATAAAAAGCAAGAATTTGCAGAATAAAGTCTAAGTCAATTGCATAGCACTTAAGGACCCCACTGTCTAACCCCAACCAATCTACTGAGTCTCACCTCTTATTCCATGCCTGCCCACACCCAACCTGTGCCCGAACTGCAGGCATATGTGGGCATCGTGTGTGGGAAGGTGACCACTGGGCTCATAGCCAAAGCTGGATCTCACCACTATTCCTCAATATGCCATGAACTTTCTTGCCTGCTTTCCTTGGCTCATGCTATTCCCTATCTAGAATGATTTTCCTCCATCTCTATCATGAAAATCCTACTCAGTCCTGCAAAGATTCATGCAAAGGCTAGCATGTGCCCCCTCAGAGCAGAATCCACACCTGTGCTGAGCACTCCTACAGCACTTGGCACACAGTGCTCTCATCGGTCTTATCTCACACTCCAGCACCGGGGAAGATTCTCATCACCTTTGTGCACACTTCCCCCCTCCACCCACCTCACATCTGCTCAGCTGGGAGATCCCTAGGGCGGAGATCTCGTCTTATTCATTCCTAGTACTTGGCAGAGTCTGACACAGAGAAATGCTCAGTGGATATCTGTTTAATCAAATGCATGCACAGATGGGAAACACCTGTCCTTCTGGAAAATGTCTGCGACTACTCTAGCCTGGGCCAATCAAGCACCTCATACCTACTTTTCTCTTTGGAGTTCCATTTGATTGCGCTACAGTTCTTTATTTATTCACTGTGTCCCACAATTTCTACCAACCCACCCAACTCTTGCCAGGGGATTGTGAACTTCACAGTGCAGTGATGATGTCTGATTAAGCCTTTGTGCCTAGTATATATCTTGATGGACAAATGATAAAGAATGGATGCATTCCAACAATAGTAGTAAATTAACCTATGTAGGCAACTGCATCTGAGATATAATCAGTTTCTCTTTCTGTATTCATTAATGAGAGGGAGAGCTACATATAGCTAATTATGTATAGAAATACAGCAGAGAGCAAAGCAGAAAGCTCCCGCTGGGCAGAGATGTTAAGAATTATAGGTATCTATTTACCACAGTTATGGAGCATGCACCGGAAGATGAATACAAAATGTTTTGGCCACTTCTAAGCTTGCTCTGAGCTTACTGGTCACCCTGGAATCTGTCCCATTATGCTTCATCCTGGACACAGCAAACCCAAAGGATGGGTACTCCTTATTCAACTCAGACACAGAAAATATGATTTGTCTTTGTTGCCAACAGAAATGAAGCAGGGTTTTATATGTGTGTGTATCTTTGCCTTGTTTCATATCAGTCTCCTCCAATTATTAGCCCCCTCCTATGGGAACGGTGAGAGATGCCAATTTCATAGATTCCGGATGCAGTCTGTTCTGTCTGACCTCACTGATTCCTGGAGGATGTGTAAAGACCTGTGAAATATGTGGAGCTCATAAATCAATTTTGGCTAGGATTCTGCAAATGTTTTAGCTTGACAGAGAGTTAGACAGCACTGACATAGCCCCCAAGCATTACTGCTTTTTCCACCCCAAGGCAGCAGCTGTCTCTGGAGTTTGCAGACTCTGGCTGCCTGGGGTGTGGCCCAGCCCGGGCTGTCCCCGTCTCCCCTCTAGCCTGGCTTGGACAAGCTGGAGGGAAATGGAAGGTCAGTCCTTGACATTTGTCTGCTGTCTGAGGCTCTCTGGAGGGAAGGAATCCTATGAATGTCTTTTCTCTGCCAGCCCCTAAGGAGATAGCACAAGACCCTTCCCCAAGCATGCTCCTCTGTATTCAAGATAAACAGCAGCCTCAGGTTGGCTCTGGGGCCCCTGGGGGCACCAAACGCATGTGACACCATGACTGGCTCCCTCTGGAGGTATGTGAGGGGCTGCCTTGGTTGGTGATGGACACCTGGGGCCAGTCTCACCCAGGCAGGAAAATAAAGCCTTTGCTCCAGGGTGAGGAGGGCACAGAGCTCCACAGGGTGTGCCCCATGGACAGGAGAGTGGAGGTGGGTCTCTGCAAACTTACTGGACCTGAAGATTTATCCCCAGCATGACTGCCCATCAGCCTCCGAGCCAGGCTGTACATTTGATTCCATTCAGCACCCACTGCACACCAGTAGTGCTTGGCACCAGGCTGAATGTGGGCCAAATATAGTGACCATCTTGGCTGTCGTGGTGACCTCTCAGCATGCAGCACCGTGTGAGAGGTCCATTGAGGGAGCACTTTAAATGCAGAATGAGAGGGCAGTGAGGAAAGAAGTGAAGACTTCCCCTGTCACTTGCCTATACCCACACTTTCCTTTTCTTTTCCCCTTCCTTTTCTTTCCCTTCCCTTCCTTTTCCTTGTTTTTCCTTCCTTTCTTCCTTCCTCTCAACAATTACTCATTTAGTGCTTACTCTGTCATACCCTGTGGATGGACAGTGCACGCTGGTGCCATGCCTGCATTCTAAGAATCCCCAACCAGCCACCCTGCCCCTTTCTCCCAAAAGCCCCTCCACCCATCCCCCTCAGTAGAAAGAGTAAGAACATGTCAGTACTTGCCCTCATATACATGTGCTGCCTGAAGCCCTGGACTTTCTGCCTCCAAGTTCAAGGTTTGGGCTGGCTGCCGGGAGAAGGTTGTCTGATGAGGGACTGGCCCACTCCACTAGCACACCTAGGTCATATCCTGTGGGCCTGAGCACATGGGACTCATGGACTCCATGGGTCCAGAGAGGCTGACAGCCCAAGGGAGAGAAGAATAGAGTTCTTTTCTGACTCCCAGTGACTAAGAGGGCCCCCCAAATGCTCAGTGTCTCTGACCTCAATGACGTTTGAGCAAAGACAGATGGGAGAAATGCCATCAAGCCCTTCTTAATGACATTTTGGTCAATAACAGACAGCATATGGTCCCCTAGATTATATCACTTGGTGAAACCATCATCTTACACTTTGATAGTCTCACAATGACAAAATCACCTAATGATGCATTTCTCAGGGCTGAGTCTTGCTGCTAAGTAACACGTGACTCTATCAGTATGTGATCCCAACTGGTGGGGAGCCCCTTCTTCTTTCCTCCCTGCTCAGTGCTCTCCCTCAAATCTCCCCATCTAGAATAAGCAGCCAACACACATCTATCACATGTCTGACCTGTGACTGGGCAGACACTGCCAAGGAGAGAGGCAGGATTGCTGTTGGTACAATACAAAGAATTGAAAGTTTCAGGGTGGTTGGGAGAGAGAGACAGCAAGATTGTTTAGATGGTGCAGACCAGACTATCAGATATGCAGTATGTCCTTTACTAAGTCTCAAAGCAGCTCACAAGATAAGTACTAGTATCCTGTCTTCTATCTAAGACAACCGAAGGGTTTGAACCATGACCCAGACAATGTGAGGTGATATAATTAGAACCCAAGTGCAAAGTAAGTCTAAAGCCCACACTCTGCCAGGTGTGGTGCACACCTGTAATCCCAGCACTTAGGAGGCTAAGGAGGGAGGATTTCCATGAGTCTGATGCCAGCTTGAGCGACACAGTGAATTCAAGGCCAGCCTGAACTACATAGTGGGACTCTATCTCAAACAAGTCTAAATCAATCCACAAATAAAGCCCATACTCTGTCCACTACATTGGGGTGTATCCCAGGGTTCTCAGGTGTGATAAGATGCTCACACTAGGGCCTTTGAGAAAGACCCACTTTTCCTAACAGCAGGAGCTGTGATGTGGACCTATCAAGCGAAGCTGTTGATGGCAACATCGTATATGAATTCTTATTTATTACCCTTGTGCACATTCTTTCTAAAACAAATGTTTTTCACTTATATGGTATTTTTACTTCCTTGTTTCATTATTTCATTCCTGATAGTACAAAGAGATCCCAAATCACTATTTCACACATCACAGCTGGGGTGCAAGGAGGAGTCACAGATGCCCTCACATCCTGTCCACACATGTGGATGAGAGCCATGGAAAACGTGGACATCAGCTGCTGATTCACATCTAGAACTCCCATAAGCAATTTTGTTCTAGGCTTCACCAATGCTGTATTCAGTCCACCTACAGCAGCAGGGTTTTTGAAAAGGAATCTAAGACTAGATTTAACAACAAAAAACAAGGTACAATCACATGCTCCAGATCAGCACATCTAGAGACACTGTTCTAAATCAGTGATGATGGCACATGCCGGTGTCCCAGCTGCCCATGAGGCTGGTGCTGAAGATTTCTCCAATTTAGAAGTTTGAGACCAGGCTGGAACAACATAAAAAGACTGTCTGAAAAGGAGAGAGACAAGGAAAGACAGAGAGTGACAGAGGGAGAGAGGCAGAGAGACAGAGACAGAGGGAGAGGGAGACAGACAGAGAGAAAGACAGAGGAAGAGTGAGATACACATACACAGAGAGAGAAAAAAAGAGAGAGAGACAAAGACAGAGACACAGAGAAACAGAGACAGAGAGATCATAACATGCCCTTCCCACTGAATTAAAATACATAAGGCTCAAGGGTCTGCTTGGAATTGGTCCTTGTGCTTAAGATTATTTGCTACTTGGCAGGAAACAGCCATGTCCTGTCCCCCACCAGGTATCTTCTCCAGACCTGGTAATGCGTCTGACTTTATCAGAACCATCAGAAGCAGAGCTGAACAGTACTGCTGTTAAAAGTCCACATTCTATCCTTCCTTTTGCAACACTAGTTATTTTTCTCACACTACTTGCTAATTCCAAAGTGGAACACAATTAAAAGAAACATGACCAGACTAAGGAACATACAACGAGAGCCAAAAAAAATCTTGTAGGTCATTGAGAAAATTGCCATACCAGGCACCAGGGACGTGACAGAGGGCCAGGAACATCACATCTGAAGGTCCCCACCCAATACGTAAGTCCAGGCGGTGCACTGGACCTCACCACTGATCAGCTCTGATGAGTAAAGCCAGCTGCAGCTGGGGTGGGAGGGATTTTCTCATAAATGGAGAATTGGCATCCACCCAGTAGAAGATGTCATTGAGCATGTGCACTGCTTGAAACGCACACATAGAGAAGAGCCACTCTGCCTGAGCAGTCCAGGCGAGAAAGGGTTAAGAGAAAATCCAGACTGTCTGGACACGGAAATTATATTCCCCAAGGACTGGGAAGATTTAGTAGAATATCTAGGAGTTGGAAGGGATGTGAGAAATCATCTGGTGCTGGGAATTTTGTTTGTGTGCCATGAATCTGTCTTGCGGATGGATGAAGTTGATGGATGAACCTCCTTCTCAGAATAATCCTTCTAATGCATAAAATAAAAATTGTTAGATTTCCAAAGAAACCAACCATACCAAAAGACAGTTATCAAAATATTTTTTAAAACAAATGTGATAGCACATAAATATTTTCATCAGCACATTAACTAGTAAGAGTAGGCAGCAGATCTAATATCTTCTACAACTTTGAAGTGGTGATAAACATGAATGATATTTCAAAGCAATTCCAAACAACTGCCATAGCAGCCATAGTAAATGTCTAGGTTTTTCATCCATACATCCCAAGTCCTGTTATCAGCCGCGTGATATGTCACCTATGTAAAGGACAGGGATGCTACATTTCAATTAGAACTTAGTGGAGGGGGAAATAGACTACCTGATTTCTATCTAAAGACCCCCAATCAAAACCCCCTGATGTAACGCTGTCCCTTCTCTCTACAGATAACGCTTGGGTCAGAGAGCCCAAATAACTTTCTTAATGCCACACAGCAAATAAGAAGCAAATCTGGTATACAACTCCCAGTCCTTATTGACATCTTATCTGTTCCCTTTACTACTCCAGTCTCCTGCCTCAGTTTACATCTTGAAATTATTCCTTTTGGGGTTTAGTTTTTAAATAAAAATAATACATCCTAAGAAATTCAAACAGTAGATGAATTATATGTAAAAAAAATAAAATTTCTGCCTTTCTTTAAATGCAGTTCCCTCTGAGACTAGATGGATGGACGATGGCCTTGGACCCACAGGATTGCAGTATTGCATCTGGGGAGACCTCAGATCCCATAGACCTTTGAAGCAGGAATCTGCATTTCCCACTGAATGACTTCCTGGAGCCTTTCTCTGTTGAAGTCTCCTTGGAAACACAAACCATCCCAGCTCCTACTGCTGAAATGTGGAGAATTCAACCTTAAACCCTCCAAAAATGTGCTATTAAGTTTAGTTCCCAAATGAAAGCATGACCTGTAGGCAAAGAACAGGTCTGGGGCCTAGAGACATGGTAATAAGGAGAGATAAGTGGAAGTGAAATGATGAGATTTGAAATATGTAATACTTACAATGACTACCTTAATAAGTCTTGAGAATAAACCAGTCTCTAGATTAGCCCCTTTACATACATTGTCCTATTTAATTCTCCAAATAGTTGGCATTGTCATCCATGCTCAAAGATGGAAAAACAGGTCTAGAGAGTAAACCACTTGCTTACCGTTCCAGCCCATGACAGGGAAACACTGAAGCAAGATGTAGATGCCAGGGTGGGGGCTGCCTGCCCATGAATGAGCTTGCTGGGACCAGTTCAGGGCTAGCTGGGAAAAGCCACCTTCGGAGCCCTTGGGTTTCTTCTCCTCCCCAGGCCTGCTTGGCCCCAAAGCCCTCAGCAGAAAAAGATTCAATCCCTCAGCTTCACACATTTTCCTATGTGAGCCTAGGGGCGGGGTTTCAGGTTACACCTCAACTTGAAGCCTACATGAAAAATAAAGAAGGTGAAGGCCACCCATTCCTCCCTCATTTGGGCTGACCACAGACCTGCCACACTGGGGCTGAGGTTTCTATGTGCTCTTGGCCTTGTCTTATCCGGATGGAACAAACGCCACACCAGGCTTGTTTCCCATGGTTTTGTTTCGCAACTTAAATAAACTCAAGCTCTGCTGGCATCTTGGTGCAGATTGTAAGTAAAGTCTCCTCAAGACTTCAAAGGCCTGTAAGTATGTTTCTACTTGCAGTTTTAGGTCATTTTAAAGAATTAAGGTCTTCAGTACAGTTTTGGGCTCTGGGAGTCATTCCAGAGGTTGTTATCCTAAGACTTTATCAGCCTCCTCCACAAATCTTCCCAGTTAACAGTCACTGGGAGATATTTTGTGTAGACATCCCACCTGGGGTTTTCTGTTGTTATCTATGAGACAGGTATTGTTATGCCCATTTTACAAGTGAAGAAAGAGAGCCCCAGATTTCACAGGTAGGAAGTAGCAAAACCAAGGTAAAAATTAAGGCCTACGTGATTTCTAACTTGCAGCCCCTTTCAGTATAGAGGCTTTTCTATCTCTGCCTTTTCTGTGGATCATCTGAGAGGCTGCCTTGCATTTCAGCTGCTCACCTTGTATCTACTTTCCCTTTCTTAATTATGAGTTCTAGAGAGAGCCCCATATCTACCTGCTTCATGCCTAGACCACAGCCTGGAGCCACCAGTGAACTATATGAGCATCGGCCGACTAGGTATTGGCAAGTTTTCAGGAGAAATAACTCCAGAAAAAGTCTCAGACCAACTCCATCCACAAGGACCTGTGCGTGCTGCTTTCTGCCTGCTTGGCACCCTGATCAACAACAAAAATCGCTGTCCCACAAGAGAAGAAAGATATTACTCATAATTACACAAATGGCCAGAAGAATTTCTGCCATTCTTAGTGGGGTACAGCTCAAGTAAAAGGCTGCCCTCTCAGCTGCAAAATATTTCATGAATCTCAGTACCTGGTAGAGTCCCTAAGTTTGCTGGTGAGCCAAGTCGTTTGGCAAAGCCTAGAACTTGGCATGTCCACTCAGAGAGACGACACACTGAACTCCAGAGGGGAACAGTGTACTGAGATGAGTGGCAGCCACATTTGGGGAACTTGTTCTCAGAAGCAGCAAGTGGCAAGTGGCAGGTCCCTGAGTGTGGGCTCGAATTTGAGGTACCTAGGCGTTTCAGCTGCACCCTCCCCCTGCCTTCCCTGACCTTTAGCACCAACACTGTCTGTCCTTCTGCCAGGTGGCTACTTGGTCAGCTCAGGACTCTTTGTTCATGTTTGACTTTGCCTTTTATGTGGGTCTTGCTTGGTGACATTCTCCTCCAGCAGCCTTTCCCTCTTTGCCAGTTAACAGTGTCTGTCTAGATCCCAATCTACATCTCCCAAGTATCAACTCCGGGTGACACATTGCATCCAGGCACAAGTGCCATCACCATCACGGAGCTGCGCACTCTCAAGCCACGCTGCCAGTTTTCTTAATGACACAAAGCATTCTTGGCTCATGGTCTGTGATTCTTGGGTCTCGGTTCTCCCTGTCTGTAAAAGTGTCCCAAATGTTCCTGTTTTATATCTAGGTGATTGAGGGCTCAAACCTCAGGCCAAACATTGTTCTAGAAGGAGCCAGTTTTAGTCACCTACAAAGTAAAACCCAAAATGGAGAATTTGAGAAAGAAATGTAGAGGTCCTGGGGACCCAGAGCTCACAGGAACAGGGCATAATCCAATTTGAACACAAGAGAAAGGTATCTTCCTTAAAAGTACATTTAAAACCCAGCAAAAGTAAGCTGCTGTGTAAGGGGTACCCTTGCTTTCTCAAAGCAGACTCTTACACAGTGTGGGACTGGGGAGAGCAGGAGACCAAAGATGCTACTCATGAAGTAGTTTGCCCCCCAGATTAAACCAGAACTGGATTAACTGGTAATAAACCTATATGTTACCAGTTCACAGAAACATAAAGGAGACAGAAGTGTAGCTTACATACCATGACCACGATGCCATCGGCAAAATCTCAAATATGAGCAGTTCTCCAGACGAACAACTCAGCATGCTCAACAAAGAAGACGCGAGGGAAAGGAGACAGTGGGAGTGACAAGTTAAGACTGGGCAGCCAAGACAAATGACAGACCTTATTCAGATCTGATTCAAACAAACTGATGGGGGAAATGGCATTTATGAGACCATCGGAGAAATCTGGATAGTACTTAGATATTTAATAATGAAAAAAAGATTCTTAATGACTTTTGTTGGTGTAATGATGGTATTGTGAATTTGAAGGGGTTGATTCTGAGAGATTTTGGTAAAGAATCTTTATCTTCCAGATGTAAGGATGAAGGGGGTTTGCTATAAATTAATGCACTGAATAGAAGGCAAAGAAGAATGAGCTTGGGGCTATGCCAATAACTTGGGTGATAAGCAGGTAAATTTTTAGTATCTCCTCTCTACCTTGACCCAGGTCCAAAACTTTGCAGAACAAAAGTTTTCTTTAAGAAAGTGACAACTTGCCAGTAACACTGGCTTCAGTACTGAGTCTTTCAGAGTCTATGAAGAAACATTTACCTCCCTGAGCCTCAGTTTCCTCATCTAGAGCCTGAGTGGCTCAAGTCCTGGCCTCTTACTCTCTGTGTGACCTCACACAGTTTTTGGGGGGTGGTGGGGTGGCTAATGGCATTCACCCTGTCCAGAAGCACTATGAATGTGTTTGATATTAATTCTAGAGACACTGCTGTGACTCTTGTTACTGTTTTGATGAAGGGGAGAAGGCTCCTTTGGACACACTGTCCTTCCCCTCCTAGAGTAAGCGAAGCTTCAGAAATGTCTCCCCGTTCTCCCCAGTTTGCATACTGCTCATCCGCTGCTTCCCCACACCATTGGAGAAACACCCTGGGAGAAACACCTTCCCTTTCCCAGGGTAGCTCTGGACTCACCTTCCTGTCCTTTCCCAACAGTCTCTGTCTCACTTCCTGGCTGTTCTACAGCCACTGCAGCCTCCCCACCCAGCCCTGGTGCTTAGAAGGAACGACGGTAGCAAGAGCTTCCTTTCCCTTGCCATTCCTTCGCTGGCTCTCAGACCCTGACATCAGCTCCCTCAGTGGTGAGAGGACCTCGGTGGGTAGGTCTGAAAGGCCTCTGAAAGTCAGGAAGCCTTGGGGTGGAGTGAGGGGAAATCAGAAAGAACTCAGACTTGAGAACACATAATGCTGAGCATTTTGGAAATAGATGGGCCTGGTGCCAGTCCTCTCAGGGTGCCTAGATTGTATTCTTCCTACAAAACAGCCATTATGAAGGCTCTGCACTTCCCATGCAACAGGTTCAGAGCCTCAAGTGCTATGACGTCAAGGGACCAGGGGGTGAATAGTTTTCCCAGCCATGGAGACCTGAAATTCTGGAATGAGGTATGTGGGAGGGAGGGGCATTCTGGAGAGCCCCAAGGCAGTGCCCACTGTTCTACAAGGGTTTTGGTAGGATGGTCTAGGACATGAGCTCAACTATGGCACCATAACTAGCTGAGACTTCTCCCTCAAACTGGAGCACCTCCATAGTGTCTCACACCCTGCTTCCTCACCCTCACATGTGAACATGGGGGACTGGTAACTCAGAATAGGTGGCCCCCGTGTGACATCCCCCTGAAAGCACAGCATTGCTCTCCTCCTCTGGCTCTCTCTCTCTTTCTTTTAATATCAAGCTTTTCTTTCAAATGGGAGAGGTCGCTCATTCAGTTAAGACAATGTAGCCTGGCGCTCAGGGCAGCTGGACTCACAGTCGATTTGTGCCATTGCATAACTAGTTGGAGTCCACATTGCCCTTTTCAAGAGACTGAAGTTGAAGATTGTTAAAAAGTCCTTCTGATTACAATGGACTACTGTGCTGTGTATTATAAAGACATTATAAAGAAGGACGGGAGTATGTTCCCCACCAAAACTGCGGGAGTCCATGGCTTGACTGGGTCCCACACTCTTTCCCTTGGTACACATCACCCTTCATGGAAGACATAGCAGCTCCCCCATCCACAGTCAGTCTGTCGCTGTCCTTTCTGTCTGTCTGTCTCTCTCCCTGACATGCCTGCACACACAACCACATCCTGTGGGACTAGTAAGAATGTAAAACTTTGGGGTCAAGTGTATCTAGTTTTCCAAGGAAAGTCTGAAGGACAGTTATTTGCATATTATTTAAATGCATTGAAATGAAAATGCACACTTATATGCATGAACATATAGAAGAAGTCAGCATCAATAGTCATAACTATTGGTTATAACCCAACACTCTGGAGTTCTGAAGCCAGTAACAATTTTCCTAAGTAAACCGAGGATCTCCCATACTTTGGGAATATAGGAAGGAAATACTAGAACTTCAGTTTATATTTATATTCATCACTTCTTAAGGTATTATGTGAGATTTACATTCTTCAAACTGGATAGCAGGATGGGTATGCCATTTATATATACACGTATAAAATAAGGATCTAGGCTAAAAATTGGGCAGATGGGTTACAAGATCAAAAAGGCTGGGAGCCTTCACCCTGGACCATCTCCCAGAGCTGCAGATAGTTCCAAGGCTCTGATTTGACCACAGCCAGAGAGATCAAAAAGGATTCCAGGAAACTCTCCTTGGGCCACACTGGCCAACACAAGCTAAACTCTCCAGGGTACTGGCCACATCCTCACCAATTTCCCTGGGTGTTAGGGCATATGGTGCCCACTTCTTCCCAGAAGTTTCATTCATGAGGTTCCTTGTGGCCATAAGAACATTGGTTCCCTTGCAAAGAACCCACTTCTTTCTAGAACAGTTGAAGTTATAGCCCTCAAGGCTCTACTGCAGGAGTACATGTTCCACTCCACCTCTGAAGACAAAGCTCTGGCCCTTTCTAGATCTGTCTGGGATTCACTTACCAAGTTTAACCAGATAGATGCATTTGCTATTTAGCTGAGAAAATATGAGCTAGGTAGATAAAATAGATAGATGATGTATAAGTAGCTAGAAAGATAGAAAAAAATGAAGAAAAATGAATTCATTTTCCAGAGAGCAAGGAAGGAAGCAGCAAGCTCCTCTCCTAAGGCAGGAAAAGACCAGATGAGATAAATGTGTAGAAAAGCAGCCACTGTCTCAGCAGGCACTGCATGGTAGGTAACACCCTCTGGGGTAACATGTGGATTCAGGTAGCGCCTTCACCAGCACAATGGGGAGGGAGGAAAGTTGGAGCTACTCACCCACACACTGGTTGCTTTCATCCATCTGGTATCCAAAGCGGCAGACAAGAGGCCTTGAAATTGTGGGGTAGTTTGAAGCTGAGACTGGTGGAGCAGCTGCTGGGTATGGACCTGAGTAGGGGTTTGAATAGGGATTTGAGTAGGGCCCTCGATAGACTGGGTTTGTTCGGGGGATGCACAAATAGCCTCCGTTTTGGTTGACACACATCATGTCTCCTCGGCAGGCCTCGGGGATGGTCCGGCATTCGTCAACATCTGCAGAGGCCACAGAAAGCTGAGCATCAGTGCCCACGGCCACACTGAGCACACATACAGATAAGCAAAGCTGGGTACAGAGAGTAACACACTGTACACACCCTTGCCAGCCACTGCTGGCTCACAGCAGGTGCTCTGTAACATTGACTGAACTGAATCAGTGTGACCAATGTCACCATTCAAGTATCACTGTCTCAATGCTGACCACATCCACAAAACTCTGTGCTACTATTTGCTTCAGCCTTTTCTTTAGCTGAATCCACATTTGAGAGCCAAGCAAATGTATTTTGAAATCTTACAAAACTACAGCAAGTGGGGAATACACTAATTAGTAGAGACAGAAACAGTGAAAATAAGTATATAGCTATTAAGGTAAAGAGTGGTTAGCTGTGGATGTGAAAAAATGTCTGGTAATCTTATTTGTACATACTACACTCTGAAAACACAGGGAAAGGCCTAAGAATTATTGGCATTTCTATTCCAGGTAAGTGTGAAGGGGAGAAAGAGACCTTTGCATCACATAAGCCAATGTGGCAGAGAGCTAGTAACCTGAGAGGAAAGCAGAAGCTTTTTTTCAGGTTCTAGGTGTTGAACCCAGGGCCTTCCCACTGAGCTTTATGCCAGCCAGCCCTTCAGTTTTTTGAATTTTGAAACACTCAGTCCCTACATTTCCAAGGCTGGGCTCGAACTTGTGACCCTCTTATCTCATCCTCCAGAGGGCTGGAGCTCTAAGCAGTTGAGGAGCCCTCCTTTTGCTCACACTGTACCAGCACTCTGGGCCCACTTACAGCCAGGCTGTGCTCAGCTATCTGTGCCTAGGAAGGGAGAAGTGGCCGTGCTAGGGAGAGAGAGAGGAGGCCTGAACTCTGACTCCAGTGAGCAACAGATCCAGCTCCGTGTGCTGGTCCTGTGGGCCAGAGGCTGGGGGGAGAGACCTGGATTCCCACAGCTCACCCCTGCATCTCACCTCAAGTGAGAAGCTCACACTGACTCCCACCTTGGGAAAGCAGAATGTTGAGGTGCAGAATGCACCAGCCTGTTCTCGAGTTAAAACTGATGAGCCAGAAAAGGAGGTTGCAGCCCCTCTCTTTTTGCGCCTGGGCACCACCTCCAAGCTCAGGCTCAGATTCCCCAGGCACAGCTCTATCCTGACAAACCACCTCTCACCCCTCCGTGTCTTAGCTGACATGAGCTCAAAGAAGACAAATGACTTGACCTAAACCGAACACCTATAACTAAAAAGCTAAGTAGTTCCCCAGTGTGGGGCAAAGCAACGATATGTAGCCACCTTATTCTTCTCTTGGTTCCTGAGCTCCCTCCACAACACCCTACTCTGTGCCCTAAGCATCCTTTCCTGGTCTTTGATTATGCTATTCTTTCCCGCTGGAATACCACTGCTCAGGATCCTACTCATGCTTCAGCGCCCAAATCACATGTGACTTCTATTACTCTTAATTGTCCCTGGACACAAAGTGTTGCTCTGTTGTTTCCTTTTGCTCTTTCTTCCATTTGGTCATGACTTGATTCCACCAACCTGTGCCAGGGCTCTCTGTGTCTAAGTCTTTCCCCACTGGAGGGTGCGCTAAATGAATATCCCCACCACCACCCACGCCCTCAGTGGCTCCTGCTCATCCCTGGCACCTGACAATGAGTTTAGTCACCTGGTGAAGGAATTTAAAGCAGCAGATGCTATCTGGGCTGCTCATCCCTGGCACTGAGGTGGGGAGATTCTCCTGGATTATCTGTGTAGACCCAATGGAATCACATGAGTTTTGAAAGTAGAAAAGGCAGAAATGGTATGAGAGATGCTGTGAAAGAAAAAGAAGAGACTCAAAGCAGGAGGGGCTGCCAGCCAGGGAGTAAGTGTGGTTTCTGGAAGCTTCAAAGACCCTCAGTTGACAGCCAGCAAGGAAACAGGATCTTCAGCTCCAGCTGCAAAGAACTGAGTCCTGCCAGTAACCTCATGAGTAAGGAATGGAATCCCCCCTTCAAGCCTCAAGAAGGGAATGCCATCCCGCTGATGTGTGGCCATTAGCCTGGTCACTGACGTGGGGCTTCTGACCTATGGAGCAATGAATGAGACCATAAATGTGTGTCATTTAAGCTACTGAGTTGTGGAGACTTGTTACCGTGGGTGCTAGGAAAGTGATACAGAAGGAAATGGGTCCGTTCTTTGATGTCTCACAATGCTTAGCCTAGTGCTCAGCACAAACCAGGTGATCAATGAAAGGGCATCGCTGGTCTCAATCCCCTCACCTCGCCCTTGCTCTTTCATGGGGAGGAGAATAAAGAAGTGACAGTAGAGGACAACAGCCAAGGAAGATCCCTTCCTCCCATTCTAGGAAGGGATCTGTGTGGCTCATACCTAAACACTGTCCTGTCTGCCGATCCAGGTCAAAACCATTGGTGCACTGTTGCTGCAGGGAAGGAGAGAAAAGAAACACACAAGGTCACTGCATTTATTTCTTTACTCTAAAAGTACCACCACTTGCATTGCAGAAAGTGTGAGAAATGGAATAAAGAAAAAAAGGCATTTATAATGCCAACACTTGTATTGTAATCCCTATTTATTTGTCTTAAGGTTTCTTACAATCACTCACACTTAGCATTGCTTTTTAAATCCCTGCATCCCTGCTTCAGAGGCCCCACTTTAAGCAGGTAGTAGCTGGGCCTTCTGATGCTCTAAGTGGGCAGAGCAATAATGATAACCTCAGATACATAAACATGCCTCAGCTGTATCCCCTCTCTGGGGGAGGAAAGAGAAAGTTTTAAGGGCAAAGACTCTTTCTTTAGGTCGGATTTAACCACTGCTGCTTAGTACCCAATGATACTGTACTATGTGACCTACAAATTCCTCTCCCTGATGCTCAGCCTTGGACATGCAATAAAAACTACCTGCAGGGGAAGTCAGCTTTCTAACTAGAGTCAGGGAAATTCACCCATTTCAATCTCAACAGGACAATTGCATGAAGATGCATCCAGAAAGAGATAGATCTTCCAATGCCCGGAGGTTGTGAGTTTTATATGCAATTTCAACTACAGCTGTATGCACTTTTAAGAAGATGTTTAGAGGGTGGACAGAGCCCTTGGGAAGCCCCTGAAGCCTGACATTTCATAGGAATGAGCTCAGCGTCTGTGACTGTAGGACACAGCTCTTATCCCTCTGTCTTCCTCCAGCTTTGGTGATTGGGATCCCTGAGCTGGGGTTGAGTGATAGAGATAATGATTCATTCTACACTGCTGGAGAGTTTCAAGAGTCCCAGGAGCAGAAGAGGCAGGAGGCCATGGGATGAAGCAGGATGCACCTCTGCTCTGCAACTCAGTGCTAGAGTGGGTTCAGGTCCACCAATCAAATTCCCACTCTAGTCCCTGCTCATTGTATAAGCTTTCTATGCCTCAGTTTTCCCATCTGCAAAATGGGAACAACAGTACTTCCTCCTAAGGGATAAAGGTTAAATGTGTTAATATGCGTGAATATGCTAATATGGTGACCACAGTCCTATGACACTGCCCTTCCCAGGCCTAGACATCATCTGTTCTCTACAAGGCTGGAGTTGAAGACACCAACATCCCTCTGAGATAGAAAATTCTTTCTTACTCTTCCCAAGTTTCTGCCCACAGTTCTCAGGGGCTGGCCTTCACCCTGAGCCTAACCTCACCTGTGCCCTGCTTTCAGCTGTTTTCTACCAGGTGTCCCAGCCCAGCGGTGCCCTCCCGCTCCCACTGCATGGTGGGATGTCTGGGTAACCTTTGCTTCCTGACTTCACTTGCTTCCACAGGAGATGGGGACCTGGGGACACCCAGACCTGTGGAGTCATGTGCAGAGATGCCAGGGGCACTGGCATCCAGAAACATGATGGCACATTTTAGTTTTTATGATTAAAGATGAACTGAGTCTGTGTGAGGGACATAAAGGGGGCAGCATGATCTAAAGAGTTTCTGACCGGAAGGCAGGGTACCATGTCACATTGCCAGTCCTGCCACTCAGAAACGACTTTGCCTGGGTCAGGCTCTACTTCTCCGAGCCTCCTCCACCACAATCCCTACACAAGGAAGAGCTTCGAGTAGGTCAAGTCGCTCCCACCTCTACAGCCCTGGGATCCTTAAATGCGTGGTCAGATTCCCCCATTCTAGCTTTTTAAACATCTTTCTAGATAACTTAAAACAAAATCTTACCTGTGCATTCCCAGGAGCTGGGAGATAGAGAGTCAGAAACATAACGAGGAGTAACCTGTGAAGATAAGAAACTAAATGTAAATCCCAAGGTACAGGGAGTATAGATCACCCAGGCTGGACTTGAACTTGCTGTCTTCCTGTGTCAGCCTCCAGAATTCCAGGATTACAAGTATGTACCACCACACCGGGCCTGTCTTGCATTTTTAGTGGTGACTTTCCCATGTGTTTTGGTAGGACAAAGCATAGAGAAAACAAGGACACTTCCAGATACTAACTGTGCCCAACCGAAGATTGCTTCTTCTAAGTCATACTTTTTAATAAACGGTTTTGCTGCTTAAAAAAAAAAGTCCGAACCCAACGCTGCGGGATGCAAAAGGCTGTTGCTTGGATCTTTCCTCCTTGGGCAGGAGACCCACCTGGACTTTAAGCATCTGTATTTTGAAACAGTTACAGAGCAAAGAAGCCACTACATTCCCAGTCATGGAAAGAGGAAAATGTGAACATGAGGCACTTTAGTTCTGCTGAAGCACAGAATCCCAGGAAGTCATTTATCCTGAGCTTTGAGCTGCAGTCCACAAGGGTGAGAATCCCCAGTCAACAGATGGCTCTGTTCCCCAGTGCCAGCCCTACACTGTGACCTCAGATCCTGGGAAGAGGAGACTGGGGAAACTTCACAGCCCAGAGAGAGGACAAAGTGGGAGACAGGAGGAGGAGCCAGCACTGGGTCAGGCCAGCCCTGCCTCCCAAGGGCCACTAAGCCTTTCTGTGCCTACCTATGATTCAGCCCTTCCCCTACCTCAAGCTTTTATTGATAATACTGTGGTCACTGAGATCCTTTCAAAACACAAAGTCCATACCATCTCACCCCCATTAAAGTGACTATTTAAACATACACAGAAAATAACAAATGATGGGAAAGATATGCCACTGAAATCGGAACTTATGCATGCTGTTGGTGGAAATGCAATCCATAGTGGAACCAGTGTGATAGTTCTCTCCAAAATTAATCACAAAATTACCACGTGATCTGCTGAGTCTACTTCTGGGAATATACCCGGAAGAACTGAAAACAAGAGGTGGAAGGGGTATTTGTGCATCTGTGACCACAGCACCATTATTCACAATAGTCAAAAGATCGACCTGGTGTGAAAGTCCAAGGATGGGTGAATGGCTAAACAGACTGTATTAATCTATACATATTATTCAGATTTTAATAGGAAGGAAATTCTGAAACATGATACAACATGAACGAAACTTTGGGACATTAAGCTAAGTGAAATGAGCTACTCAGAAAAGCAACCAAACATTGCAGAATTCCATTCATGCATCCTACCCGAGGTTCTCAAAAACACTAGAAACAGGAAGAGGATGGTAGTTGCAAAGAGGGAAATTATTGTTTAATGAGCATAGAGTCTCAGTTTTGCATGATGAAAAGTTTGGAGATTGGTTGTTAGCAAAGTGAATGCATATGACAGTACTGAACTGCACACTTAAAAATGTTAAGATGTAAAAAATACAAAACCTATGCAAATGCAGAGCTTTATCAAGTGCTATTATTATTCAGTTTCATATCAACTGATCTGAGCAACTCCTTGCTGGTGGCATGGCATGAGGAAGAAGAGCTACAAGACTATGACTAAATCACTACTCTCTTGAGCTGGTTGGGGAGTGGCAGAGATCAACGTCTATACATTTTGGTAAGAGCACCGCTAGAAATACCCCTGGGTGCCATGACAGCTAGGCTGGGGGCAGGTACAGGATAGTCAGGGGCGACTTCCTGGAGGAAGTGATCTTAGAGACTTCTAAAGGCAGTGGACATGGGGACCAAGCTGGCCTCAGCAGGCTGTTACTACCAGCATGCACCACAATCCCTCCCTTTACATAATTAAAGCGACTCAGCAGACTACACAGCTCACTTTCACCCATGACACCTGGCTCGTGGGAAGCAGCAACCCTGGATACTTGAAGGGTCCAGAGTTTAGGTGACATCCACAGAGAACAGAGCCCGAGGTGGATGCAAGTCCACTTGCTTCGTCTGGATTCAAGTCTAAAGTATCAGGACCTTGAGCATCCCCAGGTTTACATTTTATCTCAGTGCCTGTGCAAGCCAGGTTCTGTAATGCTGGAAACAGCTCTGACCTTACAAAGTGCAGAGCCAAATCCGAGGGCTTTCTGATATTTGCAATGGCCAGAATTATATCTGGAAGGAATGAAAGAACAATAACAAATTTATTTTCCAGTCTGTATATTATGAATTTCAATGTTTTCCTGTTTCTTCACATGAAGTTGCCTTAAAATCCTGTCTCGTTTATGTTGGAGACAGAACAGGCTGAGTGTAGGCAGTGGGCTTCAAGAGCTGGTGGAAAGGGTATGCTAACCGTCACTGCCCCTACTCCTTCTCCTTCTCCCCCGTTCCCCTTGGCCACAGGCAGCCCCAAGCCCAGCCTCCTGGAAGCAACACAGCTAGGTCCTGGAGTCCAAATGAGCTCCAGGCTACTGGGGAGGGTTTCCAGAATGAAATAATATTCGGCACTGTGGTCCCACAGCATCACAAATAGTTGCACCTTGTCAGGAAAACCCTAGAAAACGTCAAAAGTACTATAAACTATAGTTAGTACTGGGGAAGGAGGAGCATCCATGCTCCAAACTGGCCCCTGGAACTTTCTGCATTAGGTGGGTTCACCCACTTTGTGCACCATCCTAAAATATGAAGAAAGCTGGAGAGACCAAGTAAATATCTGGACTGTTATTGATGAATGGGTCTCCAATTTAGGACAACATTATTACAGCTTAGTTTTCATCATACACACACACACACACACACACACACACACACACACACGCATGCACCTACGCACGGTTAATTTGTATAAAGCAGCTGTTCGTTCCAAACTTTTGCAAGATAAAGACTTCACAGATGTCAAGTAGATAAAACTCTGCAAGGCTTAAGGATTACTAGAGCAGAATTGCAATTTCCGCAAAGAAGAGCAAAAACATTTGCTTACATGTATCTCTGCCTGAGGTCCCCGATTTTCATTGGCTCGAAACTTCTGGGTCCCATGCCCTCTCTGAATCCCACACAGACATAGAGCAAATCCAGCCCACGAGCTCAGCTAGTCCGTTTGCTTGTCCAGCAGCCTTGCAGCAAAGCAATCGCTAATAATCCGTCTCCCAAATTCAAAAAAATACATTTAAAAAAAGCTTTGTACAAAGTTGATGTCCTTCCCCAAAAGAGGAGTAAAGCACTGGATTCTTTTCAGATCTCTCTCTCTCTCTCACGCTCTCTCTCTCTCTGATGCTGACTTCTGCAACTGTTAGAAAATTCCCACTCTCAAAAGAAACTTCAAGATGGCAATTACAAAGGCACAGCTTTTTGTCATTAACACTGTCATTGCATCACTAGCAATGCCTTTTCCAATATCCTGACATTGCCTGAATCGCAGCCATGGACATTTTCCACCCACCAGGGTTTTGGTGAGATTTCCAGACCCTGCCGAGAAGAACCCACCTTCTTAATCCTGGCATGTCCAAGATGCGCGGGGGGAAGAGACCGCGGCAAGGAAGGAGCAGGCGGCCGTTCGCTCAGAGGAGCTCCGCGGGCGGCGGGGTTCCCGGGACCCTGTTCCAGGCGGCGAGCAGAGCAGAGGGCTGGGGAGAGCCGGGTGCTTCGAGCCGCTGCGCAGCGCTCGCGGAAGCACCTGGTTTCGCTTAGCCCTCTTCAGTAATTCAGCATTAAACCAATTGGAGGAGGAATGTTAAAAATGAACACTTCATTTTCTAAGTATGTTAAACAATGCAAATGGGGCCTCAGTCTGGACACAGCTGGTTCAGATTACAGCGCTCACCAACTGGCTAGACTCCTCACAACAATCTTGGGGCGTCTGCCAGGGCCAAGTGCTCTGCACTGGGAGGAGAGCCCGGTCCTGACGCCCTCTGCAGCGAGCACGTTGGCTGCAGGCGCTGGGCAGGCAAGAGCGGGGTGGGCAGGGCGGAGGGGGCACGGACCCCGACTCCCCACCTCGGGAGGGGTGCAGGGCCAGGGTGGGGTGCGCGCACTCTCTGCTTGGCCCCTGGGCGCTTAGGAGAAGCAGTCGCCTCTGGGACTAGAGTGACTTGAACTCGTGACAGGTACAGTTGACCAGGTAGAAAAGTAGAATTAATTGGGAAACTGGAACCCACTGAGACCAGACTTGGGGGGGGGGCAGGTGATAGGGGACCTCTGGTCTCCCAGAGGTGGGGCTGGGGCAGAAGAGGACAGGAGGATGGAATCTCCCCGGCTCCGGTCCCCTCAAGTTCCCTGGCATTTCTCGCTTTAACTAAAGGTGTCCCTTGGCTTGAAAGTGATTTTGACAAGTAGAAAGCTGATTTGAAAATGATAAATGGACAAAGCAGACTAAGGAAGGGTAACACACACATCTTGGGCTAAGTCCTTTACACTGACTGTATTGGTTTCTTTTCCTGAGTTAAGTATTGGGACCCTTCCTCAAATGAAATCATACTAAAAAGCATAGTCTATAAAAGACGTAAGTGAATTGGCTACATCCAAGCCCTCCTTTCTTCCTGCATCTTCTTCTGGATTCCTCAGAGTCCCAAGCTGCAGCTCAAGAAAGCACCCTGGGGACTGCTCTCCCCTCGCGGTCTCCCTGCAGTAGGAGTTATCTCCATTGCACTAGAGGAGAGTGTAAGAGAGGTTGGGTAACTTCTCCCTGACCCGCACAGCTATTCACTGATGTCATCGAGCCTCCTGGTCTACATATTTGGACATAGCCTTGTCAAAGGACCTTTCTGTTTTTTGGAGGGGTGGTAAGAATATAGAATCTTACTCTACAAATACATTAGGCTGAACAAAAGCAGAATGTCGATGGTAGCTGAGTATTTGTTATATTATTTATTTATTTTGTGTTTGAATTTTCTATAATAAAACAAAATTTAAAATACATTTTATTTATAGGGTCACTCACTCTGCCCATTTCTTGTAGTAGCAACAGATTGTAAACTTACTACAGTAAGGCACTGCAGAGTTAAATTCCAAAATGGACAATAAATACAGTACAACCATTTTCTAAAAAGGCAGACAAAGAAGGCACACATTGGTTGACTGTTTATATAGAACGTGAAGTCAGGTAGTCACTGGAAGGAGGCCCACAGGGCCTTCTAGGTACCAGTAATGTCTTGTTAATCTGGGTGCTGGTTATGGATCATGTGTAAATCTGGGATTCCTGAAGTCTCGCTGTGTGACCGTGTAGACAAGACTGAGGGAATTTCTTATGCAAATATGGATTTCCCATATGTTTTGTATGTCAGAACTGGTATATTGGTTATTTTACACAGATCAATCTAATATAATAGTATGCATAAATTAAAGCTTAAAAAGTAAGATGAGAAACTGCATAAAGCATACTACCACTTGCAGGAAAACAGAGATAAGGAAATTGTTGTTTGCGCACAGGAAAGACCTCTACTAAAAGATTCACGGGAAATCATTGCACTGTTCATCTTAGTTCAGATGACTATAATTAATTTTCATAGGTTGGGTGGCTAAACCGACAAACATTTATTTCTCACAGTTGTGGAATCTGGAAGTCCAAGGTCAGGCTACCAGCATGGGCAGGGTGTGGTGAGGGCCTCCTCCAGATTGCAGGTGGTCTTTTTCTCATTGTGTCCCCTTGTGGTACAAGGAAACTGGGATCTCTTTTATGAAAATCCTAATCCCATTTGTAAGGGATTTAATCACCATCTAAAGGCTCTACCTCCTAATATCACACTAATGGGGATTAGGATTACAACATATATATTTTAGGGGAACAAAATATTCAGTCCATAACAGTCTCCTAGAAAGGGTAAGGAGTAGGGGAGCAGATGTGAGAGGAAAAATTTCTCTTTGCTGCTTGTCTTTTGGTGTAATTTCAGTTTTGTACTGTGTATGTGTATTAGCTTTTCAACATATGAGATTAAGTTAATTTACAAATATATTATACTGGGGCAGGGAGACTTTTACATTACTTTGTCCAATTGCTTCATGGATACTATCAACCTTGCTATAGGATAGGGAGGGAGAGGAAATCAATATGCCTGTTGTCTTCATAAGCAAATTGAAGACTATGAGATAAAATTTGTCCAGGGACCCATCTTGGACTAGAGATTATTTCCACCTTAAAATTGTAGAATTAGATGGTGGGAGGAAATGAGGGTTGCGGTAAGATGGGGGCCTGAGTCCTGCTTTTGCTACTTACCATTTGGGAAACTGGGCAAGTAACTTAATCTTTTAACATCTTGGTTTTCTCATCTGCAAGATGGAAAAAATATCTGTCTCTCAGGGTGGTTGTGGGAATGAAATAAAAGTTGGTTATTCTCATAATTGTTAAAATTCCATTTCCTACATGAGATATCTTTACTCAATAGTAAATTATCTGCTTCCACAGACAGCAGTCACAACCTCACAAAGTAGCTGAAACTGTTAGAAAGTCCTGTCATGAGCTGAAGCCAAGTCTGCTCTCCTGTGTGTACCTTCCCATGGACTCTAATTCTCCCCTCTGTGGCCACAGGCTACTCCTTCTTCCAGGCTTCCTGCCCGTGAAAAACTCTGCTGGTCCACCAAGACTTTGGCAGTTGTCCTGCTAATGTCAAATTACATGTTATCTACAGCATTGTCTGATCAAGAAAGTCTAATTTTAGAAAGAAAAGGATGGTCCTTTGGCATGAACTCCTGAATGACCCTTACTAGGTTCTAGAGACCATAACTTCCTTTTCCAGGTGTGTTTTCTTTGTTTTTCAGTTGCAAAACAGGGATCTCAACATTCATCCCCCTTTTCTGGCATCAAAATCAAATACAATCACAAATATACAACAACTCCACAAGTATAAATTATAGCGTAAGTGTAAGAGGACGTCACTTGCTGAAGGGGCCCTTCTTGGTTTCAGTGAAGCTCGATTTTCTAACTATATCATGGGGTTCAAAGACAAATGGACAGTTCTTCCAAGGGACATGGTGGTGGTGGGGTGTCACAAAAGTATGTATTAGATGATATACTAGACTTTTAATATTAAATCATAATTTTTTTCACTGTCCAAAAAAAGAATTACATCACTGTGCCTTTCTAGAACCAAATGCAAAGCAGGAACAGTGGTGTTACTGGATGTCTGTCATAGTGTTAGAATCTACACACCCCTTCTCTAATCCCCACAATAACCCTGAGGAATAGGAAATGCTCTGTTTTGCAGATGAAAAACATGCCCTGAGAGATAAGATAATAAATAATCCAAACTCCTGCCCCATCCAGGCCCATCTGATTGTGAAGCCCTCATTCCTCCCAGTTTACCAAACTTTGCTTTCTCTGTCTTAACTTTACATGCCTGGTCTCCTCCCATAGTTTTAGTTCCCCCAGGAACACTGCAGAACTGCATGAGCTCTTCCATCACTGCTGTCTCTCTTTTTCTTAAACGCTTCCAATTCTTTGTATTAACCAAACTTGGCCCCAAAAACCAAAAGTAACAGCTACCATCTGAGTTCAGTGGTGGGCAGGCTCCACATCACCCAGCTTTCCCTGGTGGGATGTGGGAACTTCTACTGTTCCTGATACCCCAGAGACTTCCTCTCTCCTCCCTCCATCAGACTTCCTGTCTCAGCCGCCTCCTTGCCTACTCCCACCTCTGCAATCTAGCAATCTAGCTAAGACCTTATCATGAGGTAAGATAGAAGAATAAAGGGAGGTAAAGAGGAGTCAAGGAAAATTGAAACTTTAAAACTGTACTTTGAAGAAAGACTATAGCTTCAGGACAAGGCCTGTTTATTTTTCTCTCTCTTCTTCCAAGACACAGTAATCACTGGCAACTCCCTTATGCCTGCAAATTGGCCTTTTTCACCTGTAACTGGACCGCTGTTTTTACTTGTAAATTAATCTTCCCAAAGACCTCCATCCTCAAGGAAGTAGCAATATTAGTGGGTAAGAGATCTCAGCTTCAAACACGTGAATTGTTTGCATTCTAATATAGCGTTCCATGGGTAACCTGACAGACGAGAGTGAGCCAGGAGATGAGGGTGTGAAAACTGGCTGGGCAAGTGGACATGACCTAATAATCATGGAGACCCAGGACACATGCGCCCAAACCCTGAATTGTGGGGCCAATCAGAGAATGCTACCTTCAGTTCTTCTGGCACAAGGTCAAGACATTTTTGATAAGATGTCTTAAATCTGATATCAGAATAGGGGGTATAAAAGTTGGTCACCATTAATTTTCTGCCCCTGTAAATTCTTTCAGTGGCTCGCCCTCTGTAGTATATAGTTTTTGACTTTTTAAAATTGACTCTGTAGTGTATACTCTCAGTAGTGTATACTTTTTGACTTTTTTAATTGACCCACACTTATTCTGTAGAATATATTTCTTTTCCTACTATAATATCTTTAATAAATATAAAGCTTCACTACTTTTTGCACTTGTTTTAAACAATTCTTTGTTCAGGACAGCAAAAGCCTCCAAAGAATCTCTAGTAGGAGCTCACAGATCCCCAGAACCCTAGTAACAGAAGAAACAGACATCTTGAAGAAACCCTCAACACCTCTTAAATTTACCCAGCTATAGATCATAATGTATCTCTCCATTTCTTGAAGGCCCACATTCTACTTGAGTATGTACTTTTAAATTTTTGCCTAATAATCCTTTTATGCCTCTCACATGCATACCCTGAAAATTCTTTTTTTTTTTTTGCAGTGAAAGTCAGCCAGCCTGCAACTTAATTCTAGCTCCACTTTGGGAACCTCTTTGGACATTGTATGATGATCATTTACCCAAAATGGTGACCCCTGGGATTTCTAGTGATCTTCACATGAAAAATATTATGCCCTATTCTCTAATCCTACTTGTTCCAGATTTTTTGAAACGTTTCCTAACTTCTCTCTGTCATTTGCAACTGTTATCCCAAATTTCTCCTCCAAACTCTTCTCCTTTTTTCTAACCAGAGTGTCCCAAAGTTTGATTCAGCCTCTCTGCTCTCTCTTACTATTTTCCAGTCTTAAGATTAGTCATTGGTACTATCAATTCAACTGTCACCATTATAAAGAAGACTTTTGACTTAGTTTCTGCTATAGTTTGTGTCTGGATGTCCCCCAAAGCCTCATACAGTCATTGGGCCACACTTCTAGAGTTTGTGATTGATTCATGGTCCAATGCTGGTTTTATGGGTGTGCTACATCCCCCCTAGGGTGAGTGACATATATACAATATAAGGGACAGAAAGAGTCATCTCTCCATGCTCTTCCTTTTTTGCTCCTCCCTTGTTGCTTTTGCAGTTTTCTGGCAGCTGTGAACTGTTGCCCTCTGCCATGTGCCACCCTGCCTTGGAGCCAGTCGAGTATGGACTGAAACTTCCACAAACTGTGAGCTAAATAAATCTTTTCTTCCTTCATTTTGGGTGTTAGGTATTTTGTCTCAACAAAGAGAGAAAAATAACCAAGATAGTCCCTCTCACCATCCCTGATTTCCCTTTTGCTTTGTAAACCTAAATATTTGACATTTTGTGGAGAATGCTCTTAAATCCATTTCCTCTTCCAATGTGGGGACCAAGTCAAAGTAACTAGTTTATTCCCAATAAATGAATAAAAAAAGAAAATGATCCCATCTTAATGGTAGTTTTTGTTTGAGGTTTATACTTGTGATAATTTGAGTCCTTTTTTCAAAATGAAATATTTCAGTGGTTATGCCTGATGATAAAATGATACATGGTCTTCCATTGCAGTTTTTATTTTAGGCAGTTTAGGGATAGTTGTGGCAGTTCTGTCCTTTCATGTTGGCCATAGTATCAACATCTTCTACCTGGACAGAAATGATTCCACAGTGCCATACCACATTTGGGAAGTAGGGTGGAAGGGGTTGATAACCAAACCCAGCTGCAAGTGAGTCTGAGAGATGTAGTTTGTGCCTGCTCATCTCAAAGTATGGTGTTGTCTTATCACAAAAACAGAGAGTAGACATCAGAGGACAAGGAGCAATCTCTGCCAGGAACTTCTTGAGTACCAAGTAGCCTCTCTCCTTTTTTTACCCATCTTTATTTTTGTAGCAAAGATATCGTAAGAGGCAGTTTAGCTATTTATCTTATGAGTAGGCAGCCAGCAAGAGATAGTCCAAGGTGGAGTCAGAGTATTCAACCTTACCAACAGGAATAAAAAGAATAGGCAATGGAACTGGGACTTTGTTGCCTGAACTTGCTTTTGCTATTTGGTGTCTTTTCTGGCTCTGTATGAATTCTAAGATTATTTTCTCTAGATCTGTAAAGTATGCTGTTGGTGTTTTGATTGGGGCTGCATTAAATCTGTACAACAGTTTTAGAAATACAGCAATCATTGGTTCTGCCTATGCAGGAGCAGGGGGCATCTTTCCATTTTCTGATGTCTTCTTCAATCTTTTTCTTCAGAGTACTATAGTTTTCTTTGTAGAGGTCATTCACTTCTTTGATTAGTTTAATTCCTAGGCAATTTATTTTTCTTGAAGCTACTGTGAATGGTATTATTTTCATAAGTTCCTTCTCATCCTGTTCATTGTTGGTGCACACAAATGCTAATGATTTTGTATCTTGCTATATTGCTGAAGTTGGTTATTCATTCTAAGCATTCTGTGGTGCAGTTCTTTAGGTATTCTATGTAGCATATCATGTCATCTGCAAGTAATGATAATTTGAGTTTATCTTTCCCTACATATATCCCTTTTATTTCTTTTTCTTGCTTAATTGCTCCAGCTAATTTTTCAAGTACTATGTTGAATAAAAGAGATGATAATGGACATCTTTGTCTTGTTCCTGGTTTTAGAGGGAACCCTTTCAGTTTTTGCCCATTTAGTATGATGCTGGCTATTGGTTTGTCATTAATAGCCTTTATTATAGTCAAGTATGGTACTCCTCTGCCTGTTTTCTTCAGGGTTTTTATCACAAAAGGGGTTGAATTTTGTCAAAAGCCTGTTCTGTTGATATTGATATTATTATTTGGGTTTGACCTTGCTCCTGGTTATGTGAAGTATTACTTTTATTAACTTACATATGTTGAACCATTTTTGCAACTCTGAGATGAAACTACTTGATCAGGATGTATCATTTTATGATAATGTGCTACATTCTACTTGCTAATGTCTTGTTGATCATCTGTTCATTAAGGACATTGGCCTATAGTTTTCTTTTTTAGTTGGGGCTTTATCTGGTTTGGGGACCAGTATGATACTGGTTTCCATAAATGAATTTGGGACAACTCCACCCTTTCTTTTTCTTAAAAGAGTTTGAGTATTGGTGATAAAACATCTGTAGAGCTTTTGTAGAATTTGGAAGTGAATCCATTGGGTCCTAGTCATTTTTTTCTTTATTATAGGTCAATTTCATTGCTTTATATTGGGTTGTTAAGCATATTTATGTCCTCTGGGATTAGTTTTGGTAGTTTGTATGTCTCTCAGAATCTATTTCTTTAGAATTTGCTAATTTGTGGGAACATAATTTTTCAAAGTGGTTACTGTCTTTTGAGTTTCAATGAATTTTAGATGGCTAAATCAGTAGCAAATTATATTTTTTCTTTCAGAGAGGTGGGAGAGCTTTTAAATGTGCTCTATAAACCTTTATTTTATTTTTTTTACATAGTCATTCATCCACTCATTCATTAGTTCAAGTGTCCTGCATGCTAGGTGCAACTACCTTTCAATTATGGATTTCTGGGGTAAAGCCAGAAACAGCCCCTATCAAAAACTTGCTTGATTTCACAACAGAAGAATAGAAGGTAGCATTTTCTGATTGGTTTCAGGTTCAGGGCTTGGAATTGTTTTCTGTGCTTGTGTCCTGGATTTCTGTGATTGACAGGTCATGCCTACTTGCCCAGCTACCACACTGCTATGCAATTTTTTTCTTTTCTTTTCTTTCTTTCTTTCTTTCTTTCTTTCTTTCTTTCTTTCTTTCTTTCTTTCTTTCTCTTTCTTTCTTTCTTTCTTTCTTTCTTTCTTTCTTTCTTTCTTTCTTTCTTTCTTTCTTCCTGGTCTTTTTGAGACAGGGTTTCACTATGCAATTCAGAAGCTCACTTTGTAGCCCAGGCTGGTCTCTAACTCGCAACCATCCTCCTGTCTCAACCCCCCAAGTTCTGCGATTACAGGTGTGAGTCACCATGCCTGGTTTATGCTGTTCTTATTACCACAGTTTTGTAATATAATTTGAAAACTGGTATTGTGATGCCCCCTACTTTGCTCTTTTTCTTCAGAATCATTGTAGCCCTTCTAGTTACTTCTGGCTGCATATAAATTTTAGGATTGCTTTTGCTAGATTTGTGAAGAATGTTGTTGACATTTTGATAGAAATTGCACTAAATCTATATGTCATTTTTGGTAATGTGGCCATTTTGATGATATTGATTGTACCCATGCCAGAAGATCTTTCTTTCTTTCTTTCTTTCTTTCTTTCTTTCTTTCTTTCTTTCTTTCTTTCTTTCCTTCCTTCCTTCCTTCCAAAAAAGATCTCACTATGTAGTTTGGGCTGACCTTGAACTCACTATGGAGCCCAGGCTAGCCTTGAACTTATGCTGATTCCCCTTCCTCAACCTCCTTAGTGCTAGGATTACAGAGATGCACCACCATGCCCAGCTTCTATTTTCCAATGTCTTTTTCAATCTTTCTTCACACTACTACAGTTTGTGTTTATAGAGGTCTTTTATGTTGGTTAGGTTGACTGCTGTGTATTTAATTTTTTTGAAACTATCACCAAATGAGATTCTCTTATTTTTTTTCATTATTGGTATACAGGGTGGAAAGTGTATAGAAAATGATCACGATACCAATTTTCCAAAATAGGTGTAATTGTTATCTATCACAGACATATACAAATTTTTAAAAATTGAAATTCTGGTGGAAACTATATGTAGAAAATTGGCACCATTACCCTGATACTGCCCAAGGTAGAACTCAAGAAAAAAATGTGCTGCTTCTTCCTCCCACCCTTGAGGTGTTCCATGGATCAGTGTATGTGAGGCACAGCTCCCTTCAAGGCCAGCTTTGCTGGGTCTAGGCTCTCCCTTCCCCTCATCTCTCACTCCTGCACAGGGAAATTTTCCTATCAGCCAGGGCCCTTCTACGACTCTCCATTCTGAGGTCTCCACATTCCATCCTGCTGGAACAGTACTGGTCTCTCTATTCGTTGCCATTTGTTGGCCACTTCATTTGGCAAAGTTTACACGGCCCTCACCACTGAGTCCACCCATTTGAGCAAAAAAGCTGCTGGTCTTTGTGAACTGCTCAGTGCTGGGAAAACTCCCAGGCTTCTACCGGTTGTTACCTGAAGCTCTTAGAGTTTTTCAAAAATAATCAATTTTTAATTTATTTTCCGTCTTTGCTCAACATCCAGAGTTTTCAAATGGTTATTCCTGACAGTTTTATACTTGCTTTTTGCCGGAAAGATTGGTTGATAGCTTCACACTCTATGACCAGACTGTATCCTAACACTTGAATGTGTATTCTTAAGTGTTTCCAATATTTGATGTGTACACACACACACACACACACACACACTTATGCACATCAACAGATATCAGTAAAGATAAAATTCTGTTTCAGAAAGTGAAACTAATGTTCAAAGACAAAAAGTGAGTTAGACTTCAGAATAAAGAAATCTTAATTTCTTAAGTAATTGAGGATTGATTTTCACTAAAACAGATATTTTTCAATACAAGAGCCACCAACTTGCCAACGCCATTCCAAAGAGAACACTGCAGTTTGAGCGCATGGATCAAAGGCTACGGAGTTACTTTGCATGTAGCGTGAAAATGCTTTAAAATCATGCACAACTTTTTCAGAGTCTGAACATTCCACTTAAGTTTTCCAAAATGACCTCTTTAATCTAGGATGTGGCTTCATCACGACTGTTCCTTTACTCAGGGGGTGAACCTAAGAATTCCTCAGGTAAAGGTGTTGATTCTCAGAATACACCATAGTTCTCTATACCTAAATAGAAGGCACTGCAGGGAACTGGAAGCAAATTTATATAGCTTTGTTTTTAATTCTCTAGAAGAAAATATGTGTCCCTTCACTGTGGGGACACATATTTGAAAAATGTTACACACCCAGATACATGTAGGGAATGAAGGCCCCAAGATTCCCCATCACTGTGAGAAAAAAACTTACAACTGTAATATTCCCCAACATCTATATATGTCTCATTTTTAAGAAAAAAGAATACTGGTCTATGACACCTAGGAAACTTTATTAAATAATATTAAGTTCATCATCAAATATTTTCATCTCACTGAGACTTAATTTTTGAGGGCCAAAAATAGTCAACTGTTGTCAAAGAATGCTGGAGCTGGAAAGATTATTTGTATAAAGAAGTCACAGCTGAAAATTATCACATTAAAATATCATTATAGTGCAAATTATTAGTATCTTAACTCCCAAAAGGTTAAAGAAGTTAGAGATAGGGAGATTCCATTTGGGGAGCCAGGAAACAAAATCAACTAATGTTCAAATAATTGCCTGAAGTGATCCAACTTGTTAACATTTTTTATTCTTTCTTTATCTCCAAGACAAATATTTTTGCAATTATGATGGATTTTTAATCTACAGGATGTACTAAATTTTGACAATAATATGCCAAAAATCTCTCAACTATATCATTATTGTATGACCTAAGTCCCAAACATAGGCCAAAGTTCAGGTTAATAATGTTGTATTCATCCAGAATTGATTGGGGCAAGAACCACTGGAGTTTTATCTGCCATTTAACTTGCTAGCATGTTTCTTTCAGGATGTCCTTAACCACAGCTCCCACTCCTCCTAGCTCTCTGCCAGGCCCAGGCAGGGCCCCTTCCGCTTGGTATATATACACTCAAGGGCATTTCTCGTACCCTTCTGTAATCCAGGCGTGTGTCTGTCTCTTTCAATTGACTGTAAATCTCTCAAGTCTCAGACCCTGGTCCCTTCTTTCTAACAGAGAAAACCTTTCCCACCTCAGAGGAAGATTTCCACAACTTCCCTCCACCCCAATCCACCTGCCGTTATCTCTTCCCTCTCCTCCATGGCTCCTGTTCCAGTGAAGGAGCCCTTGCCATCTAAAGCCTGTCCCTCATCTGGAGCTTTGATCCAGTCTCTTCCCAGTCTCAGGACATCTCTGTCCACTCTCTTCAGGGTCACCACCTAAGCTGTGCACCTCCCATAGCACTTACTCAGGCTCCCAACTTTCAGCTTACAACACGTCCCTTTTGCTGGCCTCTCAGTTTGCTGCCTATAAAAACACTTGTTCATTACCCGCTCGATACGGTTTTTGCTTCCATCACTCTACCCACTTTGTTCTAATCAAAACCAACAAGCACTTTCTGGTCTCCAGACCTGAGGGTCTTCCTAAAACTCATCTTTCTGGCTATCTCAATATCAAGCACTTTATTACTTTGATTTGTTTATCAAATTATTAATTTATCAAATTAAATTATTAATTTATCCTTATTGTTTGGAAAATGTCCGGAGCTGCAGTAACCTCCCTACCTCTGATGCTCTTGTCCACTCAGTACTAACCACAAGCTTTATCACCTGTAGAGAACAATAGGCTTTAGAAAGTGTTCCCACAGCAGTACATTCATTTATTTAAGATGCACTAGGAATGAACACGTTATTTTATCTTCTAACCCATGAGGCTTAGTAGGTAGGTGTTATCTCATTTGAGAGAGGAGACAAAGGAGGCCCATCCTCAAAGTTTTGTTAATGATCACAAACAGAGAGTCGAATTCATGACTCCAGTCCAGCTGTCAACTTAATATTCCACATTTTTTCCTAATACTCCTGTCCTATAAAGAGTTAAAAATATTCAAATTCTTCATCTAAGGGAAAAAAATGAAGATACAATGACTATCTTGGAGAAAGACTAAGGGGACCTGATGCATAATACCTCTGAATGTAAAAGAATAAAGAACTGAGAAAACCTCAAGATCTTCTCTTCATATATAATCTTGAGAATCTTGTTATACTTAAAATTTTCAAGGCTCAAATAGAATCCTAACAGCAGACATCTGAAAATGCTTGAACGTATTAGCTTCAGTAGTTCATCAACTGCTACTATAAACAACATATGTAAGTCATTTCTCCCTTCTAAAGAAAAAGTCAACAGCTGTTTGCTAAACATTTTAAAAAATTATTGTGGAAGAAGACATTGCCAATTTACATATATCATTTTTATTTGGAGTATATATCATTTATTTATTTTGCCTTGCAGTACTCCTGAGAAATTTTAAAAATGTGCTGAATTTAGCTCTATAAAACACAATCTAATCTTAAGGTTGGACTGAGAATATTTCACCTAAATAGTCAAAAAGACAATTTATCAATTTTAAATAGTAAACCATTAATAAGTTAAAAAGGAAAGCCAGGCAAACAGTTAAATGTCAGAATAATTAAATAATCATTTTCCATTATTTATTTATAAAACAAATATCATCTACCTTATTTGATATTTAAAAAACTAAAGAATATTTTTTGTTGATGGAGGACATGTTAGATATTTTGATACATGGAAAACTTAAAAATCAAATTCAAATGGTTTGAAGTTTGATGCATAATACTTTGTAACTAGTTCTCATCATTCCTGTACCTGGAAACATCACTTGTTTCCTCTTTCCGCAATTATTGACTCCATGAGTATTCTGAAGTCTTCTTGGACCTTGTAAAAGGTTAAAAAATAACTGAGGGCTTTATTTGGAGGGTGTGAATATTTAATGTTTTAACTGACTAGTTGCAAGAAAGTCTTTCCTTCATTTTCCAATGCTTTTATTAGTTGTGATTTCCCCCTCCCCATGTTTAACCAAACAAGAACACTGGGAATTAAAACTTTAAAAACCAAATGAAAGACGGATGCGATAGCACACACCTGTAATCTCAGCACCCTGGGAGTTTGAGGCAGGAGGGTCACACGTTTGGAATCATCCTGGCAACTTAGTGAGATCCTCTCTCACAACAAAAGCGAGGGCTGGGGACGCAGCTCGGTGTGAAGGCCCTGGGTTCAAACCCCAGCCAGTACTGGGTATGTGTGTGCGCAGGCTTGACAAAGGGCACAGGAAAGGAAATTTCACTAAAATTCAGTGGCTGCTAAATTTTCTACTACCATATGTTCATTAAGTATAGTTAGTGCAAACCACTGTGGCAGCTAAGGCAAATTTCAACCACAAATTCTATTAAGTTTATAGAGAGAAAAAAATCAGCAAGGTTATTGTAGTTAAAATACTGCCAGAAGCGTTCTATTAACAATGTCCTTTTGGTAGCATTGGAATTACATGCTGCATCACTGTCTGGCTACTAAGAAAATTCCTCGAACAGATGGTTCATCTCTGACACAACCATGTTTCAGAAATGTCAGCGAGTTCTGTCTGGTTTACATCAACACACATACTATGCATACCGATCAGCTACAGTTCCAGGGATGCAACAAAAACACCAGGTATCATAGCTTCAGACATGGACAGAAACTTAAATCCCAGGCGTGTAATATGCTTTGTAATGTTGGCATGTACAATTCGGCCACAGCAGCTGTCAAACTTAGGTTAAACTACAGGGTTAGGGAAGACGAGTTTTTTTGGTTAGATTCAAAATGTCATAAAAGACATTTCAAGTACGTTGACATACTACATAAGAATCTCCTTTTCAAAATAAAACCCTTTCTGTATGCTCCATTTCTTCAAAATGAAGGACCCTGTATTGCATATTTAGCTTAGAAACTATTATTTCCATTGCTCCACATGGACTGAAACTGCTATAGCAATCAGCAGATGATCTAGGAGAGTCAGCGAAAGTGTCTTTTTGAGGTATGAGTTTAACACGGTTTCGATTTACAGTGGGTTTACAGGGGATGTATCTGAGGAGCATCTGTCAGGCACAGAGAAATAATAATGGGCAGACTGACACGAGGCTGTTCCACATTTCCCATATGAACTTCCGTGATAGCTCCCTTCCAAATGCACTGCAGAATGGCCAAATAGACAAGTTAGGTAAGGAGAAAGGTGACATTGTGAGGCAACACTATCTCAGTTACTTCACTTTTCAAGGGGGTTCATAATTTAGGGTTCCACTTACAAAGCATTTTGGAAATAAGTGAATTACAGAGAAAGGGACACAGTGGTCATCAGGGGTTGAGTGAGAGGCAGGAGGGGTGAGGGTCATTGGAAAGGGGCAGCATGCAGTGTCCCTGTGGTGACAGTGCTGCACCTTGACTGTGATAGTGGTCACACGAGTGTGCACAGGTGACAAAAATGCAGAGAATCAAATACACATTCTGTCTCGGGGCCCTACAACCCTCCAGGGCAAACCTATTCTCGGCTGTCGACTCAGAGGGCTCTACAGTCTGTTCATACTTCTTTTGGATCAATTTTCTGCACTATTCAGAGAAACCACTTCCAGCGATTATTCTTTTTTAAATCTTTTGAGTATCTTTAAAAGGTAAATCACAGCTGTAGTTTAAATGAGCTCAAAAGTCAGAGAAGGAAATAAAAACATATATATATATAAAAATCAGGGAAAGAAAATGGCATATTACATAACAAATGCTTTTCTGACACTTGTAAATTGTACAAAAAAGTAGAATTTTTAAAAATTAAATGTAGGAAAATGATAACTACAAGAAGTATGACTTCTTCCAGTAGTCTACTTTGTGATAAAGTGTTCACTCATAGGGTTGATGATTTCTTTAAAGTGCTTAACATTTCTAGCTTGGAAATCACAGACTGTTTTAAAAGGTCTTTCACTATGAGTTTGAACTCCTTTGCTGTTGTCAGGAGACACTGGCGAAGGTGTAAATATGGGCAGACCATTCTGAGTCCAGGTGGGTTAGTAAGAGACACCAATGGGGGAGCCAAGAATGAATGGATTTGCATCTCTTCTACCTGCCTTGAATTCTGCTATATGTAGTGACAAAATATGGATTCTTTAGTTTCAGTCCTACACAAAAACGTCAAATTGAAATAACCCTCTGAATATAATAGCATAAAAATGTTCTTGGCCTATTCATCAATTGATTAACATAGATACACACGAGTAATCAGTGTATCACTACTACCAAGTTTAAAATTCCACCTTGCTGGTAACAACACTGGTGTCAGGGACAGTTTTTGATTTGTTGTTTAATTATTCAAAATAAGAGCACAAATAGAACTTAATTCCTTTTTTTCTTTAAATACCAGCTATATAACTGTTAAACTTCACTTAGTAAAATAATGGCCTTTAAAATGATATTCTCTATGTTTCAGAATAAATCCTTTACTTACCCACCAGAAAGATGAGGAACTTAAGATTTCCCAGTAATTATAGCAGCCATGAAAAATGCTGTCTTACAATGACAGAGTTCATTCTTCAGAAGAAAACACTATGTGCATATATTACCGAATCATCTTTTAGGCATTCAAATAATTTCATTCTCAATTAGATTATTTCTCTACCATGTTGCACTGAAATACTTCAGTTGCACTGGAATAGGTATTTGGCTTATGGCCTAATGTCTTAGCGGTGAGAATTCTGCTTTATTACCCAGGACCACACACAACTTTCTTGATACGCAAATGCAACTGATATTGCCCACTTCAGCAATGAAAAATACAAGAAAAAGAGGTTTAAGACAAAGGAAGCACTGAGACAAATTCATCCTATCCAGTTGTCATCGAAGTCTTCAGGGTTCCCAAACTGGATTTGTGGTAAATGATAACTTTCCAAACTGGAACAGCTTCTGTATTTCCTACCAAGCTCTGACCCACTTCCAAGTATAGAATGGAAGACTAAGGTTGCTTTTCGTCCTGCAAACCCTGTATCAATTCAGGTGAACAATGATTTGTGTCTTTAAGCAAAATAAAACCCAGCTGGGCTTGGGCTTAATAAAAGAAAGGAGAAGAGGTAAGAAGGGGGTGGAAGAAGTGTGAGACCTTGATACAAAGAATTTGAGACTCTCCTTCAAGATGCTACAACTTAGTGTAGCAAGAAAAAATGTCTTCAGTGTCTTCTGTACTTCTTTGACAAAGTCACAGCTTTTCACTAAATTTAGTAGTCAAATATATTATGTAAATGACAACTGGATTTTATTACTTTATCTTTCTTTTTTTCTTTTGTTAGAAAGGCAAAGATTCATGTACTGGAGAGTTTATTCTTATTATACATTCTTGTAGAAGCAACAAAAACATCCTATAATAAAAGTATAAATTGTAATAGCCATGGAGGAAGTTATACACACCCATAATAAGCATGCACCAAATATCTTTTTTTCAAAGTGTCTCTGCATACATGAAAACCTGTTCAATATAAAATGCTATGCGAGAAAAAAATTATGCTTGATGTGATTCCTGTTTTTTATTCATTTACTTATTTTTAAATTTTACTTCATTAGAACATGTGTGCGATGCATAATGACTACAGTCCTTGTGTGGGGTTGGTGCGTGTACATAGCACATGTTCCTCCATGTTTCATCCCCTTTCCCTTCCTACCTCCCCATCTACCCATCACTTGGTTCCCTTGCTTTTTTGTTGTTGTTTTTTTTGTGCATGTTTGCAGTACATAATGTTTACCCAGTTTATTTATTCACTATATATATATATATATATATATATATATATATATATATATATATGAAGTAATCTTTTTAACATTTTTTCCTTCCACTGGCTCCTTTGTCTTGATTCTCAACGATGACAAATATGCAAAATGGAGGGGACCACAAAGCACCCACTGAAACGGTGGGATGGTTGCTGTTGATTGAGGCTAAGTTGAAAGATGAACTCATCAATAGCTATTTAAGAAACCACACGAATGAGAGTACTGACGCTTCAGACAGCACTGTACTCTTTAGAAAAGCCATGTTTGATCATTCACTTGGTTCCCTCAAAATCCTTTAAAATAAGCCTGTTGATTTTACAAAATAGGCAGCAAAGTCTGGTCCTGGTCATAGGAGCAGAGTTCATATCTAAGTCTTCTAACTGTCAAGGTCTGGGCTCCATCTCTTTTTTGTTTTTTCTCAGTGAAGTGACTGTTCGGTGGACTAGACTTGTGTTTTGTTCATAGATCTCAGTCAGGAAATATCCGAGTGAATCCAGTTAATTGGGAAGACAGTATTCTAGTGCACCGATATTGATCTCAAGTAAAATATGAAACTACGATGTGCTGACGTCGCAGTAATTACATTTTATATTCAAGTTTGATTGTAAAACAAGTGTGAGGACCATGGCTCCTTCTCTGGTGTTTTAGGCTTTGCTGGGTGAGGTTTACCATGCTCCCCAGATCGGACTCAATCTCAGCTTCTAAAGAATTATTCTGCCATCTGAGATTATTTCACAGGAGTATTGTATTTGGCTTAACACCCATCTCTGAATAACCAGTTTTTGCTTTTTCATAGAAATACAGTTCTGATTTCAAACTGGTTTGACTTAGTCTGGTTTTATGAGGAAATATCTAGAATTTCTGGTGTGAGGGGAATAATCATTCCTGGGCAAAAAGGGGAGTCTCTGAGGACCTTTGAAATCAGGGTTTGACTTTCTTTTCTAACCTCTGTTAGTTAATATATTTGTTCCAGTTTTTTCTCTAAATTTTGAGCTCCCCTCTGATTAAAATATCAAAGTACATTTAAATCACTACTTGAATGTGAAATAGCAGTTTGTATTCTATTTAGCTATGTGTGTGTCTGTATATATATATATATATATATATATATATATTAGCCTATTATATGAAATTATATATATATAAATTTTAATCTTATCCTTTTGGAATTAAAGTTGTTTGTTTTTGCAACTTATCTTGCTAAAATTATTTGTATCAGAATCTTTGTTTTGCAAATCTTATTGAGAAGATGTCTATTTATCATTCTGAGTTTATGTTGTTTTTCAACACAGGGTCTTGTTATGTAGTTCAGGGTGGCCATGAACTCGCTATGTACCCCAGGCTGGATTCAAGCTTGCAAAGATCCTCCTGCCTCAGCCTCCCAAGTGCTGGGATTATAGGGATGCACCACCATGCCCAGCATGTTTTTATTTTTTTTAGATAGGGTTTCACTATGTTGCCTAACATAGGTTTAAACTCCTGGATTCAAGAGACCTTTTTGCCTCAGCCACTGATGAGTATCTGGGACTACAGGTACAAACCACTACGCCCAGTTCCTGTTTTGTTTTTCATTTTTTAAAATGAGACAATATTGTATTGTGTTACATCTGGGTTCTAAGAAAGTACTGTCCGGTACAAGGACACCATGAGCCACATGGAACTTTCAATTTTTTAATGAACACACATTAAAACAGTAAAACATATAGATAAAGTTATATTTTAGTAACATTTTATATCACACAGTATACCCACAGTGAAACTTTGAGATGTAATCAGTATGAAATTATTTTAGAGTAAAGTAGGTAGGAGAAAGGGGATTTCAGAGAAAGGGAGGGGGTACTGGGGGGAGTTTGACCTTTGTTTCTCTGATCCCTTTCTAGATCCTTGGGGAAGAGTGAGGCAAAAGGAAGAGGAGACCTTGCCCATCTTTACTCTGGGTCCTGCTCTAACATGGTAGTGGCAAGTTAAGTCAGACAAGTGGAAAGAGATTACCTGACCCATTTGCTGTTCTTGCTCTGAATAGTGAAGAATTCTGTTCCCATTCAGAAGAGGCCCAAACAGCACTGTGCTTATAGTATACACACGCACATGAAGAATCTAAAATGCAAAACCCTTTACTCAGACTTTAAATAACAGGCTTATTGGTTTGCTTGCTTGTGTTCCTCTCTCTCTCTCTCCCCCTCCCTTCCTCCCTCCCTCTCTCTCTCCCTTTCTTTCCCTCCCTCCCTCATTCCCTCCATCATCCCTCCTTTTTATGTTCAAGTTAAACTCCTTACTGGAAAGGCAGAAGAGGAAAAGTTTGTAGTAGATTTTCCAAACACAAGCCTTGCTTTTATAATATGGTTGTGGCAACCATCTCTATTTTGGTAAAGTTAGCCTATTATATGAATGACATTTTGCAATGTAGAACTGTTCAGCTTAGAAAAACCACAAGTCATTGCAAACAGCTAAGCTAGATGGTTTATATTTGCATTTAGAACTGTAAATCGGAATTTTAGACATTGCACAGGACAGACCGAGAATATAAACAGACAGATGTGATGTGATCGCGAAGGCTCGGGGAGAACATCTCTGAGGTAGCGAGCTGGGAACTGCAGCGTGAAGGGTGAGTAGGTGTTAATAGGCAATGCTGATGAGTGGAACAGGGCTTTCTGGCCAGAAGAAAAAACATCACAAAACTCATGGAATGGGAAATGAGAGTTCCAGAAATACACATTTGTGATCAGGTGATTTTCAAAAAATATGCCAGAAGAACAGTTTTTCCACCATTCACTGCTGGATACCCACAGGCAGTTGAATGAAGCTGGACCCTAAATGAACTTTGTGTGGATAATGGACATGAATTTTAGAGTTAAATTGTAAAACTCTTAGAAAAAAAGACATAGGAGTAAATCTTCACAACAGTAAGTTAGGTCATAATATCTTAGGTGTGACACCAAAAGCACAAGCAACAAAAGAACATTAAACTGGATTTCGTCCATATTAAATATTTTTGTGTTTCAAAGGACACCGTCCAGAAAGGGAAATGACAACCCACAGGATGGGGGAAATGTTGCTGCCACTAGAAAAATGCATGGAGAAAGAGTAGGTTTACAGAAAGAGGTCAAAGATGAGTGCTCACATTTGAGTGATTCCTGATTTGAAAAAGTAGAACTGTTACAAAATAGTCTCCTGTTCATTTCTTTCCAAGTGGACACTTGGAATGTACCTTGAAATTAGTAAGCATCTGTTTCAGCCCAAACCATCCACTTCTGAGATAAAAGGTGGAAACTGTGTTCAATTGCGAGTTCCTTAGTCTGAGAATCCTGTGCTCTGTTGCATGATTAGCTTATGAACAGGAGGTCTCTTCTTGTGATTCTAGACTTTGCCTTTAAACAGCTCAAATTCCAAGTGACCTGCTATAATTTTACTGATTTTTCTGACTTTTCAAATAATAATTTTAAAATAGTCCAAGTGTTCTTCTAAATGAATCATAAACATGATTTAGGTGTTAGAGCCAATGATCTGATTGTTACTTTGCAATTTCCATGCCCCAGAATTCTCTGCTGTATCAGCTGTGCCTTCAGCCAGAGTCTTGGCTGCGTTAGATGTTCTTAGTCAGATCACCAAAAACACAGACGAGCCAGGAAAATAGAAAAAGGAAAATCTAAAATTGTCCTTTCCATTTCCTTCCATTAAATAAGATTTGCTCTGGAAATGTTACATGGAAGGAAGCAGTGGTAAGGAAAAAATTGCTTCTTTGCTGTTAAGTTCTTAAAGAGAATGGAAGTCTTTAGGGATCTTTAAAAATTATTATGTTAGGGAATCAATTACTTTGTTGGGGGTAAGCCACTTGGAATAAGGCACATCCTGGCTTCCGGGTAATCTCTGTATCAGAGTGCCTAGTTTCCTCAACCAAAGAAGAGATAAAAGTAATTACATATTCCTTATTGGAATAGAGCATATATTCAAACTTCACAGTAAAAGTCTTAATAAGTCTCATATACATTCATCCAGGCTACTTAATCAGTCAGGGACTATCATTATTCATATATTTTAAGCACATGAACTTTAACAAATATCAGATGATACACAAAGGAAAATGATGAACTCAAGATTTAAAAGCAGAGAAATTGGATTTACCTTTTAACTTTTTATATCTAAATGGCTTTTATGGTTAAACAACGTCTACATGTAGATGTTTAAATGTGACTAAATTTTGAAGGAACCTATACTTTCTTTGCCTAATGGGGAGAGATATCAGTAGTTTTAATGGAGGTCAGTTTTGCTATTCTTTTTTCTCCCTTTGCTATCATTATGTGAACATTGTAATCTGTACATCTTGTACAGATCTGAACATTATACATCTTGCTCACGTGTATTAGGTTTGAACTTACGTAAATGTGGAGTAATCTCACATTTAACGTTCTGGTAAAATGTAGATATTATCAGCAAATTTTTGTGCATGTGAATAGGAAGATACAACAGCAAAGCACAAGAACAGTTGTTGCCATTTAAGTGTCTACTGCAAGGTAAGAGCCCCAGCAGGTGTGAGAATTAGCAGTGAGCCACTTCCTCAGCAGGTTACTGGGCTGAAGAACCTAAGTGACACGGGTCACATTTGGAGTTGTTTGAGACACTTCCTCTTGGGTTTGTCAAGATTTCCTTAAAAGCTCCTTCAAATACTTTATTGTTCAGTCTTTTCATAATTAAAATATTTAATTGTGTAAGTACAATCCAATATTTATGTTTACTGTTTGGGGACATCCCTGTACAGTTGGCCTAAGATGTTTCCTTCTTCATTTCCAGAGTCTTTGTGAGAAATCTCTTCACTGGTCATTTCCACACGGCGTCATGAAGTGTTCTGATCTGAAGCATCCTGGGTGTAAAAAGGGAGGATGTAGCTAGACAGTGAAAGCAATTCTGTATACATTTATTTAACTTACTTTTCTGAATACATTTATAACCAAAATTATGTCATCATACAAAGTTGTTTCCTTTTAATACATCATAATCTGATTTTCTCAATTATGTGAGAATGGAATCATTTCATTCTACATCAAAGAGATAAATTTGCTCAATTTGTATGATATTAGCTTAAATATTTTGCAATTTATAAACCACTTCTCATATCAAGATGCTGAAATTTTGAAGTACAGTACCCAAAACTGTATTTGAGGCTATCTTAGATGGCATTTTATTATATTTGTTGCCTCTTTTAATAGTGAGAAACATTTGCTATGAATTGGACTAAAAGCAAAATTTGCTAATATCTGAACAATTTGCATGTAAGAGTGAATAATTTTCTTGTACAATACTATTATTTTCTGCTTTAAAATATTCCTGCAGTTGCTTAATGAAGATCAAGGGAAGTGTCACTAGGTGGATGACTGGGTGACTCAGAGGATCAAACAATGTCCCCAACACATCACTGAGACCAAATCAGCAATCTGTGTGTAATAATGTAAGAACTAATTTTATTTTTGTTGAATGTGAATGATGAAATGATTGTATATTGCACTTACTTACAAAGAATCAGATTTCTATTTTAGGATAATTTATACAACCATTTCATTATTTTGGAGTGAAGGAAACATTTAAAGATGATGACCAGTTTTAATAAAATGAGTACAGGTTTTATTTTAACATGTACTTTTATTTCAGAGTCTTAACTGTTCTTTTATATGTGTTTGATCCTGCTGGCTCAGGCAGTCTTGCTGCAAAGTTATGACACTGTCAATCATAGGCTTTACCTTACTCGATTATGGGTGTTCTGGGTCTTTGGGCCAGTGACACCTGCTGAGCATGGCAGTGTCCCAGACAATTTTAAGCACTGAAGATGGCATAACCAGAAGAGGGTACCCGGTATACAGTAGGTGTTAAGTGAATGTTAACTGAAATGAGCAACATTGTAAGAATGTAGAGTTTCACTTATCTTTTTTTAAATAAAGAAAACAACCAAGTGTAGTGGCACATACCTATAATCCTGCACTCGGGAGACTGGGGCAGGAGGATTGGCGGGAGTTTGAGGCCAGCCTGGACTGCACAGAGCGAGACCCTGTTTCAAAACCCACTCTCCTCCCTTTCCTCCAAAAAAGAAAGAAAAAGAAGACACAAAAGGTAGACTGAAAATGCTATTTTCCTTGGATGAGACAAATTTTAATTTAAAAGAAAAGCTTCAGTACATTGTTTTAATCTGATAAGATTCCCAGTGATCTTTTACAGATTTTTAGAAAATTACATTTAATGCTTGTTTTCCTTTGATACAATTTTTCATATCCAAACTATTAAAATGAAAAGAATTAATGTGTTAAAAGCCATTGATGATGAGAAATAAGTGTTGTCAGTTGGAT